>NIVC01002527.1:0-80293 GCA_002269645.1 Macrostomum lignano | reverse complement strand
AGTCTCCTATCTCTATCTCCTATCTCTAGTCTCCTATTCTCTAGTCTCCTATCTGCTAGTCTCCTATCTCTAGTCTCCTATCTCTAGTCTCCTAGATCTAATCTCCTATCTCTAGTCTCGCTATCTCTAGTCTCCTATCTCTAATCTCCTATCTCTAGTCTCCTAATCTCTAGTCTCCTATCTCTAGTCTCCTATCTCTAGTCTCCTATCTCTAGTCTCCTATCTCTAGTCTCCTATCTCTAGTCTCCTATCTCTAGTCTCCTATCTCTAGTCTCCTATCGCTAGTCTCCTATCTCTAGTCTCCTATCTCTAGTCTCCTATCTCTAGTCTCCTATCTCTAGTCTCCTATCTCTAGTCTCCTAATCTCTAGTCTCCTATCTCTAGTATCTCTATCTCTAGTCTCCTATCGCTAGTCTCCTATCTCTAGTCTCCTATCTCTAGTCTCCTATCTCTAGTATCCTATCTCTAGTCTCCTAGATCTAATCTCCATCTCTAGTCTCCTATCTCTAGTCTCTAGTCCATATCTCTATTCTCTAGTCTCCTATCCCTAGTCTTTAAGAAACGAATGCAAAATCTCAATCAATATTTTCAATTTCGCCACTCAGTGCCCCATAGTGCACGCAGCCCTACTAAACAGCCAAATTGGATTGTTTTGGCACAAAGATTCCAATTTTTAACTCGATTGCCAGTCTGGGAGCACCAACATACGGTCCGGCCCCCCTCTCTCATCTCTCAAGCAATTAGGCTTCTCGAGTGCGCTCCGGCTTTTGAGAGTGCTCTTCGCTTCTCAACTCCATTTATTTGCTCTCCGCTCCTCCGGATGCAGTCGCAGTGAATGCTGGACTTTTTTGGCAACACGCAGCTCCCCCTCGCTGTGAGATCAACAGCAATCCACGCGCTTGACTTGAGCGCTCATTTAACTCTGGCCCAGATTGCTGCATATAATGGCTTCTGAGTTGATTCTTGAGCACCCAGCTCAACCCCCGGGGGCAGTTTGGGAATAATGGGAGAGATGTGGCGGAATCAGTGCAACTGTTGCTCAACCACTTTTTTGGAGAGAAGTGTGAAGGGCCACTTCTATTCCGCTCATTTCTACCCTTTGGCTAGTAACTGGGATTGCGGGTTTTATTTCCAACTGTGAAAGTCGCTTCATTATTTCGAAGCTCATAGGTCCAAGCTGGGATTCTAAAATGGGAGCCTTACTGGGGAGAATTGATTTTGATGCAAACGTCTGGCTGACTTTGAGGCACTTGAAAGAAGCAATTGCGCGCTTATGATTTAAATGACAAACTGAAGTTAACAATGCCAACAAAAAGCCCCCCAGTCATTGCGAGGCCCAGCGCGATGCGTTAAAGGTCTTTGTTTGCCAACAGACTCGAGAGAGTGGGGGAGCGGCGGCGGCACCCGTTTTAGGGCTTATGAGATTTGGCAAGGTAATTATTTAAGTTGCGAGGGCCTGCCTCAAAGCTGTTTTGATTTGATGTGCTCAGAACTGAGGCTCTGCTTTCTCCGTCTCTATTCGTTTGCACAACTCGACTCGAACTTCGAAGCGGCAGGCCATAGCTAACCCTTGACCCCTGACGCGAGCTGTTCTTGATTAGCTGCGTTTCACTGTCAATTCTTATCGCACAGGAATCTGTCCTGGTCTGTTTTTGCAGCTGATTAAAATAAAATCCTTGTTAACGATTCATATTTTATATTCTCTGACCCCTGATCCCCGATCCCTGATACTGATCCCCGATCCCTGATCCCTGATTCCCGATCCCTGATCCCCGATCCCTGATCCCTGATCCCCGATCCCTGATCCCTGATTCCCGATCCCTGATCGCCGATCCCTGATCCCTGATCCCCGATCGCCTGATCCCTGATTCCCGATCCCTGATCCCCATTCCCTGATCCCATTCCCTGATCCGCCATTCCCTGATTCCCGATCCCTGATCCCCATTCCCTGATCCCCATTCCCTGATCCCCATTCCCTAATCCCCATTCCCTAATCCCAATTCCCTGATCCCCATTCCCTGATCCCCATTCCCTGATCCCCATTCCCTGATCCCATTCCCTGATCCCATTCCCTGATCCCATTCCCTGATCCCCATTCCCTGATCCCATTCCCTGATCCCAATTCCCTGATCCCATTCCCTGATCCCCATTCCCATTCCCTTCCCGCATCCCTCCCTAATCCCTGATCGCTGATCCTTATTCCGATTCAAATCAAAATCAGACACCTGCAGATACATGAAAATCTCCCCCCCCCTTCAGAATCCCCGCCTGGGCAGCCCAGACGACTCAATCGATCTCAAACTCGAAGATTTGCCCGATCGGCCAAATCCAAAGCCTATGCGGTTCAGAATCCGGACGAACTTCGTCGAGCTCCAACGGTTGGCGCAGCCGCTTCCTCGTCGTCAACATCGTCGGGATCATCGTCAATTTCGTCCAATGGAGCAGCAGCGACGGGGGTCCTGCCGGGGCACCCAGCAGCTTATGCAGCAGCAGCCGCAGCCGCATCATCCAGTTGCCATGGGCTACCAGCAGATGGCGCCTTACTTGCAGCAGCAGCAGTCGCAGCATCTCTACCCCATCATGTCCCCGTACTCCGGCCAGCAGACTGTCGAGTCACCGCCGCCGCACGCTGACCGGGCCAGCGCGGCCTCCGCCTCGCCCGTTGAAGACCTTCAGCAGCAGCAGTACCCGCAGTACCAGCACCAGACCGCAGTGCACCATCTTCACCATCACCAGCAGCATCCGGTTACGCATCATCTAGACGAACACCAATCCTACCAGATGGGTCACAGTCTGCACCAGCAGCACCAGCAGCCAGCACCATCATCTGCAGTACTTCAACCGATGGACGACTATGCCCAACATCCTCAGCATCACCATCATCATCATCACCTGTATCCGTTCCATCATCAGGCCGCCGCGCTGCCGCCGCCGCCGTGGCCGCAGCCAGCGGTGGTCAGCCGGACAAGAAGCTGGCCGAGGCGGACGCCCTGCTGTTCCATCCGGGCTTCTCCGGAGCGACTGCCTACAGTCTCTGAGGCCGCCTACAGTCTCTGAGGCTGCCTACAGTCTCTGAGGCTGCCTACAGTCTCTGAGGCCGCCTACAGTCTCTGAGGCCGCCTACAGTCTCTGAGGCCGCCACAGCGACGGCTCATCCCGCAGTGTACACAAAGATAAACAGACAAAATATCAAATTTCTAATTAAATAAACTAATTAATTAACCAATTTAAATGTAAAAGCTTCACCTGAGCTCATTATATCGTTTATTAAAATTTTGCCTCCACCCCCACACACTCCGCAATGCACCAACAACAATGCACTGTGAAGTTGCGTCTGCTTGCGCACAAGGGTTTTTTCCTCAAATTGGCTATGAAATCTTCTTCTTTGCGTTTTGAAGTTTTGCTTATTTTCTTTTTAAGTGCACGTTTCTTTGTTGGCTTTCCTTCCATTAATAATTTGCTATTTTTTTGCTTATATTTGATCTGTGTACAATAGGCCCGAACATTGCTTCTTGGTTACCTCGGTGTAAGGGATTTAATCATAATTGAGAAGTTCGCGCAGGAGACTCTCATTGAGCTCACACAATCAGTCAGAAATCACCTTTATCAGTTTGTTCGTTTATGTTGAATATCACAGTGTTTAAATATATATGTGAAAACTATTATGTGGCTAAATTTAATTCAAAGTCTCAGAAAACTTCCGTTTCTACTGACACTTCTACTTTCAGTAGAGCGTATTGTTTTTTTGCTATTTGTGGATAACAGTATTAGAGACACTGAGTGACTTTTTTAAGGGTTTGAGAGAGTTGGGGAGAGTTGGGGAGAGTTGGGAAGAGTTGGGGAGAGTTGGAAAGAGTTGGGGAGAGTTGGGGAGCGTTGGGGAGAGTTGGGAAGAGTTGGGAAGAGTCGGGAGAGTTGGGGAGAGTTGGTGAGAGTTGGGGAGAGTTGGTGAGAGTTGGAAAGAGTTGGGGAGAGTTGGAGAGAGTTGGGGAGAGTTGGGGAGAGTTGGGAAGAGTCGGGAGAGAGTTGGGGAGAGTTGGTGAGAGTTGGGAAGAGTTGGTGAGAGTTGGAAAAAGTTGGGGAGAGTTGGGGAGAGTTGGGAGAGTTGGGGAGAGTTGGGAGAGTTGGGGAGAGTTGGGGAGAGTTGGAAAGAGTTGGGGAGAGTTGGAGAGAGTCGGGGAGAGTTGGGAAGAGTTGGGAAGAGTTGGGGAAAGTTGGGAAGAGTTGGGAAGAGTTGGGGAGAGTTGGGGAGAGTTGGGGAGAGTTGGAAAGAGTTGGGAAGAGTTGGGGAGAGTTGGGAAGAGTCGGAAGAGTCGGGGAGAGTTGGGAAGAGTTGGGAAGAGTCGGGGAGAGTTGGGAGAGTTGGAGAGAGTTGGGAAGAGTTGGGAAGAGTTGGAAAGAGTTGGGGAGAGTTGGGGAGAGTTGGTGAGAGTTGGAAAGAGTTGGGGAGAGTTGGAGAG
The DNA here is from genome assembly GCA_002269645.1 of Macrostomum lignano. Taxonomy (NCBI): domain Eukaryota; kingdom Metazoa; phylum Platyhelminthes; family Macrostomidae; genus Macrostomum; species Macrostomum lignano. Next base: position 75,833 of record NIVC01002527.1, on the reverse strand, counting down.
AGTTGGGGAGAGTTGGGGAGAGTTGGGAAGAGTCGGGGAGAGTTGGGAGAGTTGGTGAGAGTTGGGGAGAGTTGGTGAGAGTTGGAAAGAGTTGGGGAGAGTTGGGGAGAGTTGGGGAGAGTTGGGGAGAGTTGGGGAGAGTTGGAAAGAGTTGGGGAGAGTTGGGGAGAGTTGGGGAGAGTTGGGAATAGTTGGGGAGAGTTGGGAAGAGTCGGGAAGAGTTGGGAAGAGTTGGGAAGAGTTGGGGAAAGTTGGGAAGAGTTGGGATGAGTTGGGGAGAGTTGGGGAGAGTTGGGGAGAGTTGGGAATAGTTGGGGAGAGTTGGGAAGAGTCGGGAAGAGTCGGGGAGAGTTGGGAAGAGTTGGGAAGACTCGGGGAGAGTTGGAGAGAGTTGGAGAGAGTTGGGAAGAGTTGGGAAGAGTTGGAAAGAGTTGGGGAGAGTTGGGGAGAGTTGGAAAGAGTTGGAAAGAGTTGGAGAGAGTCGGGGAGAGTTGGGAAGAGTTGGGAAGAGTTGGGAAGAGTTGGGGAAAGTTGGGAAGAGTTGGGATGAGTTGGGGAGAGTTGGGGAGAGTTGGGGAGAGTTGGGAATAGTTGGGGAGAGTTGGGAAGAGTCGGGAAGAGTCGGGGAGAGTTGGGAAGAGTTGGGAAGACTCGGGGAGAGTTGGAGAGAGTTGGAGAGAGTTGGGAAGAGTTGGGAAGAGTTGGAAAGAGTTGGGGAGAGTTGGGGAGAGTTGGAAAGAGTTGGAAAGAGTTGGAGAGAGTCGGGGAGAGTTGGGAAGAGTTGGGAAGAGTTGGGGAGAGTTGGGAAGAGTTGGAAAGAGTTGGGAAGAGTTGGGAAGAGTCGGGAAGAGTCGGGAAGAGTTGGGAAGAGTTGGGGAGAGTCGGGGAGAGTTGGGGAGAGTTGGAGAGAGTTGGGAAGAGTTGAGGAGAGTCGGGAGAGTTGGGAAGAGTTGGGGAGAGTTGGGGAGAGTTGGGAAGAGTTGGAAAGAGTTGGAAAGAGTTGGGGAGAGTTGGGGAGAGTTGGAAAGAGTTGGAAAGAGTTGGAGAGAGTCGGGGAGAGTTGGGAAGAGTTGGGAAGAGTTGGGGAGAGTTGGGAAAGTTGGAAAGAGTTGGAAAGAGTTGGAAAGAGTTGGGAAGAGTTGGAAAGAGTTGGGAAGAGTTGGGAAGAGTTGGGGAGAGTTGGAAAGAGTTGGGAAGAGTTGGGGAGCGTTGGGGAGAGTTGGGAAGAGTTTGGAAGAGTTGGGGAGAGTTGGAAAGAGTTGGGAGAGTTGGGGAGAGTTGGGAAGAGTCGGGAAGAGTCGGGGAGAGTTGGGAAGAGTTGGGGAGAGTTGGGAAGAGTTGGGAAGAGTTGGGAAGAGTTGGGGAGAGTTGGAAAGAGTTGGGGAGAGTTGGGGAGCGTTGGGGAGAGTTGGAAAGAGTTGGGGAGAGTTGGGGAGCGTTGGGGAGAGTTGGGGAGAGTTGGAAAGAGTTGGGAGAGTTGGGGAGCGTTGGGAGAGTTGGGAAGAGTTGGAAGAGTCGGGGAGAGTTGGGGAGAGTTGGAGAGAGTCGGGGAGAGTTGGGAAGAGTTGGGAGAGTTGGAAAGAGTTGGGGAGAGTTGGGGAGCGTTGGGGAGAGTTGGGAAAGAGTTGGGAAGAGTCGGGAGAGTTGGGGAGAGTTGGTGAGAGTTGGGGAGAGTTGGTGAGAGTTGGGAAGAGTTGGGGAGAGTTGGAAAGAGTTGGGGAGAGTTGGGGAGAGTTGGGAAGAGTTGGAAAGAGTTGGGGAGAGTTGGTGAGAGTTGGGGAGAGTTGGTGAGAGTTGGAAAGAGTTGGGGAGAGTTGGGGAGAGTTGGGGAGAGTTGGGAGAGTTGGGGAGAGTTGGGGAGAGTTGGAAAGAGTTGGGAAGAGTTGGGGAGAGTTGGAAAGAGTTGGGAAGAGTTGGGAAGAGTTGGGGAAAGTTGGGAAGAGTTGGGAAGAGTTGGGGAGAGTTGGGGAGAGTTGGGGAGAGTTGGAAAGAGTTGGGAAGAGTTGGGGAGAGTTGGGAAGAGTCGGGAAGAGTCGGGGAGAGTTGGGAAGAGTTGGGAAGAGTCGGGAGAGTTGGGGAGAGTTGGAGAGAGTTGGGAAGAGTTGGGAAGAGTTGGAAAGAGTTGGGAGAGTTGGGGAGAGTTGGTGAGAATTGGAAAGAGTTGGGGAGAGTTGGAGAGAGTTGGGGAGAGTTGGGGAGAGTTGGGAAGAGTCGGGGAGAGTTGGGGAGAGTTGGTGAGAGTTGGGGAGAGTTGGTGAGAGTTGGAAAGAGTTGGGGAGAGTTGGGGAGAGTTGGGGAGAGTTGGAAAGAGTTGGGGAGAGTTGGGGAGAGTTGAGGAGAGTTGGAAAGAGTTGGGAAGAGTTGGGGAGAGTTGGGAAGAGTCGGGAAGAGTCGGGGAGAGTTGGGAAGAGTTGGGAAGAGTCGGGGAGAGTTGGGGAGAGTTGGAGAGAGTTGGGAAGAGTTGGGAAGAGTTGGAGAGAGTCGGGGAGAGTTGGGAGAGTTGGAAAGAGTTGGAAAGAGTTGGAGAGAGTCGGGGAGAGTTGGGAAGAGTTGGGAAGAGTTGGGGAGAGTTGGGAAGAGTTGGGAAAGTTGGGGAGAGTTGGGAAGAGTCGGGAAGAGTCGGGGAGAGTTGGGAAGAGTTGGGGAGAGTCGGGGAGAGTTGGGGAGAGTTGGAGAGAGTTGGGAAGAGTTGAGGAGAGTCGGGAGAGAGTTGGGGAGAGTTGGGGAGAGTTGGGGAGAGTTGGAAAGAGTTGGGAGAGTTGGAGAGAGTCGGGGAGAGTTGGGAAGAGTTGGGGAGAGTTGGAAAGAGTTGGGGAGAGTTGGGGAGCGTTGGGAGAGTTGGGAAGAGTTGGGAAGAGTCGGGGAGAGTTGGGGAGAGTTGGAGAGAGTCGGGGAGAGTTGGGAAGAGTTGGGGAGAGTTGGAAAGAGTTGGGGAGAGTTGGGGAGCGTTGGGGAGAGTTGGGAAGAGTTGGGAAGAGTCGGGGAGAGTTGGGGAGAGTTGGTGAGAGTTGGGGAGAGTTGGTGAGAGTTGGAAAGAGTTGGGGAGAGTTGGAAAGAGTTGGGGAGAGTTGGGGAGAGTTGGGAAGAGTTGGAAAGAGTTGGGGAGAGTTGGTGAGAGTTGGGGAGAGTTGGTGAGAGTTGGAAAGAGTTGGGGAGAGTTGGGGAGAGTTGGGGAGAGTTGGGGAGAGTTGGGGAGAGTTGGGGAGAGTTGGAAAGAGTTGGGAAGAGTTGGGAGAGTTGGAAAGAGTTGGGAAGAGTTGGGAAGAGTTGGGGAAAGTTGGGAAGAGTTGGGAAGAGTTGGGGAGAGTTGGGGAGAGTTGGGGAGAGTTGGAAAGAGTTGGGAAGAGTTGGGAGAGTTGGGAAGAGTCGGGAAGAGTCGGGGAGAGTTGGGAAGAGTTGGGAAGAGTCGGGGAGAGTTGGGGAGAGTTGGAGAGAGTTGGGAAGAGTTGGGAAGAGTTGGAAAGAGTTGGGGAGAGTTGGGGAGAGTTGGTGAGAATTGGAAAGAGTTGGGGAGAGTTGGAGAGAGTTGGGGAGAGTTGGGGAGAGTTGGGAAGAGTCGGGGAGAGTTGGGGAGAGTTGGTGAGAGTTGGGGAGAGTTGGTGAGAGTTGGAAAGAGTTGGGGAGAGTTGGGGAGAGTTGGGGAGAGTTGGAAAGAGTTGGGGAGAGTTGGGAGAGTTGAGGAGAGTTGGAAAGAGTTGGGAAGAGTTGGGAGAGTTGGGAAGAGTCGGAAGAGTCGGGGAGAGTTGGGAAGAGTTGGGAAGAGTCGGGGAGAGTTGGGGAGAGTTGGAGAGAGTTGGGAAGAGTTGGGAAGAGTTGGAGAGAGTCGGGGAGAGTTGGGGAGAGTTGGAAAGAGTTGGAAAGAGTTGGAGAGAGTCGGGGAGAGTTGGGAAGAGTTGGGAAGAGTTGGGGAGAGTTGGGAAGAGTTGGGAAGAGTTGGGGAGAGTTGGGAAGAGTCGGGAAGAGTCGGGGAGAGTTGGGAAGAGTTGGGGAGAGTCGGGGAGAGTTGGGGAGAGTTGGAGAGAGTTGGGAAGAGTTGAGGAGAGTCGGGGAGAGTTGGGAGAGTTGGGGAGAGTTGGGGAGAGTTGGAAGAGTTGGGGAGAGTTGGAGAGAGTCGGGGAGAGTTGGGAAGAGTTGGGAAGAGTTGGGGAAAGTTGGGAAGAGTTGGGAAGAGTTGGGGAGAGTTGGGGAGAGTTGGGGAGAGTTGGAAAGAGTTGGGAAGAGTTGGGGAGAGTTGGGAAGAGTCGGGAAGAGTCGGGAGAGTTGGGAAGAGTTGGGAAGAGTCGGGGAGAGTTGGGGAGAGTTGGAGAGAGTTGGGAAGAGTTGGGAAGAGTTGGAAAGAGTTGGGGAGAGTTGGGGAGAGTTGGTGAGAGTTGGAAAGAGTTGGGGAGAGTTGGAGAGAGTTGGGGAGAGTTGGGGAGAGTTGGGAAGAGTCGGGGAGAGTTGGGGAGAGTTGGTGAGAGTTGGGGAGAGTTGGTGAGAGTTGGAAAGAGTTGGGAGAGTTGGGGAGAGTTGGGGAGAGTTGGGGAGAGTTGGGGAGAGTTGGAAGAGTTGGGAGAGTTGGAGAGAGTCGGGAGAGTTGGGAAGAGTTGGGAAGAGTTGGGGAAAGTTGGGAAGAGTTGGGATGAGTTGGGGAGAGTTGGGGAGAGTTGGGGAGAGTTGGAAAGAGTTGGGAATAGTTGGGGAGAGTTGGGAAGAGTCGGGAAGAGTCGGGGAGAGTTGGGAAGAGTTGGGAAGACTCGGGGAGAGTTGGAGAGAGTTGGAGAGAGTTGGGAAGAGTTGGGAAGAGTTGGAAAGAGTTGGGGAGAGTTGGGGAGAGTTGGAAAGAGTTGGAAAGAGTTGGAGAGAGTCGGGGAGAGTTGGGAAGAGTTGGGAAGAGTTGGGGAGAGTTGGGAAGAGTTGGGAAGAGTTGGGAAGAGTTGGGAAGAGTCGGGAAGAGTCGGGAAGAGTTGGGAAGAGTTGGGGAGAGTCGGGGAGAGTTGGGGAGAGTTGGAGAGAGTTGGGAAGAGTTGAGGAGAGTCGGGAGAGTTGGGAAGAGTTGGGGAGAGTTGGGGAGAGTTGGGAAGAGTTGGAAAGAGTTGGAAAGAGTTGGGGAGAGTTGGGGAGAGTTGGAAAGAGTTGGAAGAGTTGGAGAGAGTCGGGAGAGTTGGGAAGAGTTGGGAAGAGTTGGGGAGAGTTGGAAAGAGTTGGAAAGAGTTGGAAAGAGTTGGAAAGAGTTGGAAGAGTTGGAAAGAGTTGGGAAGAGTTGGGAAGAGTTGGGGAGAGTTGGAAAGAGTTGGGAAGAGTTGGGGAGCGTTGGGGAGAGTTGGGAAGAGTTTGGAAGAGTTGGGGAGAGTTGGAAAGAGTTGGGGAGAGTTGGGGAGAGTTGGGAAGAGTCGGGAAGAGTCGGGAGAGTTGGGAAGAGTTGGGGAGAGTTGGGAAGAGTTGGGAAGAGTTGGGAAGAGTTGGGGAGAGTTGGGGAGAGTTGGAAAGAGTTGGGGAGAGTTGGAGAGAGTCGGGGAGAGTTGGGAAGAGTTGGGGAGAGTTGGAAAGAGTTGGGGAGAGTTGGGGAGCGTTGGGGAGAGTTGGGAAGAGTTGGGAAGAGTCGGGGAGAGTTGGGGAGAGTTGGAGAGAGTCGGGGAGAGTTGGGAAGAGTTGGGGAGAGTTGGAAAGAGTTGGGGAGAGTTGGGGAGCGTTGGGGAGAGTTGGGAAGAGTTGGGAAGAGTCGGGGAGAGTTGGGGAGAGTTGGTGAGAGTTGGGGAGAGTTGGTGAGAGTTGGAAAGAGTTGGGGAGAGTTGGAAAGAGTTGGGGAGAGTTGGGGAGAGTTGGGAAGAGTTGGAAAGAGTTGGGGAGAGTTGGTGAGAGTTGGGGAGAGTTGGTGAGAGTTGGGGAGAGTTGGGGAGAGTTGGGGAGAGTTGGGGAGAGTTGGGGAGAGTTGGGGAGAGTTGGAAAGAGTTGGGAAGAGTTGGGGAAAGTTGGAAAGAGTTGGGAAGAGTTGGGAAGAGTTGGGGAAAGTTGGGAAGAGTTGGGAAGAGTTGGGGAGAGTTGGGGAGAGTTGGGGAGAGTTGGAAAGAGTTGGGAAGAGTTGGGGAGAGTTGGGAAGAGTCGGGAAGAGTCGGGGAGAGTTGGGAAGAGTTGGGAAGAGTCGGGGAGAGTTGGGGAGAGTTGGAGAGAGTTGGGAAGAGTTGGGAAGAGTTGGAAAGAGTTGGGGAGAGTTGGGGAGAGTTGGTGAGAATTGGAAAGAGTTGGGGAGAGTTGGAGAGAGTTGGGGAGAGTTGGGGAGAGTTGGGAAGAGTCGGGAGAGTTGGGGAGAGTTGGTGAGAGTTGGGGAGAGTTGGTGAGAGTTGGAAAGAGTTGGGGAGAGTTGGGAGAGTTGGGGAGAGTTGGAAAGAGTTGGGGAGAGTTGGGGAGAGTTGGGGAGAGTTGGAAAGAGTTGGGAAGAGTTGGGGAGAGTTGGAAGAGTCGGGAAGAGTCGGGGAGAGTTGGGAGAGTTGGAGAGAGTTGGGAAGAGTTGGGAAGAGTTGGAGAGAGTCGGGAGAGTTGGGGAGAGTTGGAAAGAGTTGGAAAGAGTTGGAGAGAGTCGGGGAGAGTTGGGAAGAGTTGGGAAGAGTTGGGGAGAGTTGGGAAGAGTTGGGAAGAGTTGGGGAGAGTTGGGAAGAGTCGGGAAGAGTCGGGGAGAGTTGGGAAGAGTTGGGGAGAGTTGGGGAGAGTTGGGGAGAGTTGGAGAGAGTTGGGAAGAGTTGAGGAGAGTCGGGGAGAGTTGGAAAGAGTTGGGGAGAGTTGGGGAGAGTTGGGAAGAGTTGGAAAGAGTTGGAAAGAGTTGGGGAGAGTTGGGGAGAGTTGGAAAGAGTTGGAAAGAGTTGGAGAGAGTCGGGGAGAGTTGGGAAGAGTTGGGAAGAGTTGGGGAGAGTTGGAAAGAGTTGGGAAGAGTTGGGGAGAGTTGGAAAGAGTTGGGAAGAGTTGGAAAGAGTTGGGAAGAGTTGGGAAGAGTTGGGGAGAGTTGGAAAGAGTTGGGAAGAGTTGGAAAGAGTTGGGGAGAGTTGGGGAGAGTTGGGGAGAGTTGGAAAGAGTTGGAAAGAGTTGGGGAGAGTTGGGAAGAGTCGGGAAGAGTCGGGGAGAGTTGGGAAGAGTTGGAGAGAGTCGGGGAGAGTTGGGAAGAGTTGGGGAGAGTTGGGGAGAGTTGGAAAGAGTTGGAAAGAGTTGGAGAGAGCCGGGGAGAGTTGGGAAGAGTTGGGAAGAGTTGGGGAGAGTTGGGAAGAGTTGGGAAGAGTTGGGAAGAGTTGGGGAGAGTCGGGGAGAGTCGGGAGAGTTGGGAAGAGTTGGAAGAGTTGGGAGAGTTGGTGAGAGTTGGGAAGAGTTGGGAAGAGTTGGGGAGAGTTGGAAAGAGTTGGGGAGAGTTGGGGAGAGTTGGAAAGAGTTGGAAAGAGTTGGGGAGAGTTGGAGAGAGTCGGGGAGAGTTGGGGAGAGTTGGAGAGAGTTGGGAAGAGTTGGGGAGAGTTGGGGAGAGTTGGGAAGAGTTGGGAAGAGTTGGGGAGAGTTGGTGAGAGTTGGGAAGAGTTGGGAAGAGTTGGGGAGAGTTGGAAAGAGTTGGGGAGAGTTGGGGAGAGTTGGAAAGAGTTGGAAAGAGTTGGGGAGAGTTGGAGAGAGTCGGGGAGAGTTGGGAGAGTTGGAGAGAGTTGGGAAGAGTTGGGGAGAGTTGGGGAGAGTTGGGAAGAGTTGGGAGAGTTGGAAAGAGTTGGGAAGAGTTGGGAAGAGTTGGGAAGAGTTGGGGAGAGTCGGGAAGAGTCGGGAGAGTTGGGAAGAGTCGGGAAGAGTCAGGGAGAGTTGGGAAGAGTTGGGGAGAGTCGGGGAGAGTTGGGGAGAGTTGGGGAGAGTTGGAAAGAGTTGGGGAGAGTTGAGGAGAGTTGGGAAGAGTCGGGAAGAGTCGGGGAGAGTTGGAAAGAGTTGGGGAGAGTCAGAATTTGGGAGAGTCGTGGAGTAGGCAAGTTTTGCGGCATTTTTTCTTATTACTTCAAGTAGAAGTCAGTCCCGCTGCTGAAGCAATAGATGCGACCCTTGAGACAAAAAAATTCGCATAAGAATGATGCGTCACAAAAGTAAATTGCTATTTTCCTACTTTAAGTAGGCTATAGCAACCATTATTCATCTATTTTACACTAAATTTCAATGAAGCGACGGTGCACAGCACTTATATTCAATGTTTCTGTTTCTCAACCACCAAGAGGCATATGAAAGTTATCCATCTGAATACGTAAAGTTAAAATGGATTAAGTAGTGAAGTTCGCGGGTCGCGGTCTGGCTCTATGGATCTTTCCCTTCTGCTCCCAGGGTCCTCCAGCCAGCAGCACCAGCCGACCGAGTCCGCGCACTTTCGCTTGACTTTGACACCAAACTGGACTCGGCCTTCTCTTCTCATTCTCTAGCGACCTCGTGCAGTCTCTCAGGCCTCAAAGCAACAGGCGTAATGAAATCTTCTCACGCGGTCACCCCCCGCTCGAGTTGGAAATTGCATTTTGCGTGCCTGTGCGAGAAATTGGGACACTAGGGGTGTATAGAATCCCCAATCCCTCGCTGGCTCGATCCCCCTCCTCACAGTCTTCGTTTACTGGGGGGTTGATTGCATCTGCATCTACTGGTTCAATTTGAAGCCGAGGGTGTTGCGTCACAAACAGAATTGTCAGGAACAAACTGTATCCTGATTGCTGCCGCGGAAAGGCTTTGAGACAGCAGCGATTGTTGCCATCGAATTCAAGATCAGATAGTTTGCAGCGGAGCTGTGGCAAGCGGTCACACAGGGATTTACAATCGTACAACCCGACCCCCTTGGCCCCAAATTAATGTTGGCTCGGTGCGAGAGTCCGGGCTCTGGTCTAAGAGAATCCATCCACTTGTCGAAGTGTTCACCCTGTCAGATCAACAATCAGGAGACGTTATCTATAAATCGCCTCTTTGTCTGCAGCAGCTCCTGACCCAGTGACCCCCCTGTTGGGCCGCGATGTCTTAACACAGGCCGTTAATCATGAGCGGCGCGTAAATTCCATTGAGCTGCGCCAATCTTTGTAGTGGGATCTGGAGCCACTTGACCTCTATTTCTCCTTCTCGCAGCGCCCCGATCCGATACGCAGTTTTATCAGCTGTCGCCTGCCAGAAAAAAGAAACTTGGATTGAGAGACAACAATGCGCAGATTGTAAAGCGTTTGGAAATGTATTATTCTTACAAATTTTACACGCGCATAACACTGAGACACATTGAAATTTTACGACAAAAAAGCATTGATGCAGTGCAGCATTTGGGTTTAGGAATAATTCAAAGATTTTCAGCATTTTCTTTTGAGCTTTTATCAGCGAGTTCTGCTTTTAATACCAAGGACTGTTGAGGGCCATGGCAGCCGCCAACACCCAGCAACTCACACGGTGCCGCTGCTGCGCTAGCGGAGACCCGCCACTGCTGCGGCCCTCCGACCGCGCATCCTCTTTGGAAGAAGCAGAAGGCGGCTGATGAGGAACGGCAGAAGCAGAAGAAGCAGAAGAAGCAAAAGACGCTCTGGTTTCGAATTCGCGGCATCGAATCAGCGGAGACTGAAAGCTGGTCGGCAGGTGTCGCTCCGGCACTCCGCGGCTGTCGATGCCGCCGCCGCCTCCAGAAAGGCTGTTGGGGATGGCGCCGACCCACAGCAGCGCCCTGCCTCCAGAAAGCAGCTCCTCCATCATCACCTGCTCGCTTGTAGTTGGAACCTGCGTTGAGTAATAGAACTTCCAGATAATGAAGTTTCGGGGATAATGAAGTTTCGAAGATGGTGAAGTTTCGGGGGTAATAAAGTTTCGGGGCAATGAAGTTTCAGGGATAATGAAGTTTCGGGGATAATAAAGTTTCGGGGCAATGAAGTTTCAGGGATAATGAAGTTTCGGGGATAATAAAGTTTCAGGGATAATGAAGTTTCGGGATTATGAAGTTTCGGGATAATGAAATTTCAGAGATAATGAAGTTTAAGGATAATGAAATTTCAGGGATAATGAAGTTTAGGAGAGAATGAAGTTTCGAGGATAAATAAAGTTTCAGGGATTATTAAGTTTCAAGCTTTTTAAAGCGACATCTGTCGATTCTGTTCCATGTTCTATCTGCTTCTCTCACCTGCAACCGGAAGTGATCGCATCCATTCGTGCTTGTAACGTCCTGGGCTTGATTCAGTCGCCAGTCGCTCCGCCTGCCGCACCCGAAACCGTCGTAGGCGGTGAGCTGGTCCAGGCTGCGGCTGTCCCGCGGCGTGATGGCCAGGCCGACTATTCGGAACTCGAATTGGCGAGTCGCCGGCAGCAGGGAGTCACGTGACTTGGCCGTCACCCTGCCGTAGGCGGTGACGCTGAAGTACGGCCGGCCGCACAGCGGGTCGTGGAAGTGGTGGTACTCGCCCACCCAGCGGCTGCTGGACGCTGAGGAGTTGCTGGCCGGCAGGAAGCGCAGCCGCCTGATCAAGTAGTTGCTCTGCGGCCGGCTCTCGCAGCGGACGGAGATCCACTCGCCTAGCGGGCTGCCCGACAGCGTCATCAGGGCGCGCCAGGGCAGCGCCGGTGGTTGCCGCAGGCTGGCGCGGGACAGCAGCTGGCAGTTGCTACAGTCTTGGGCCTGCTGGCGGTAGCATTTGGTGGGAAATTTTTCTGATCTTCTGCACCAACCGGACAAACCGGACAAACCAGACAAACTGGACAGACCGGACAAACCAAACAGACCGGACAAACCGGACAAACCAGACAGACCGGACAAATCGGACAGACCGGATAAACCGGAACCGACCGGAACCGGACAAACCGGAACCGGATAAACCGGAACCGGATAAACCGGAACCGGATAAACCGGAACCGGATAAACCGGAACCGGATAAACCGGAACCGGATGAACCGGAACTGGATAAACCGGAACCGGATAAACCGGAACCGGATAAACCAGAACCGGATAAACCGGAACCGGAAATTGATATTCGTGAATGTGAACACAGCCTAAGGCAAGAACTATGCATATTGTATTCTCGAACGAAAACGGTCATTTCATTGTAAAAAACGAGCTGCCAATTTTTTCATTCTCAGCTCCAAAGCTCTCACCGTCGCCTCCTCCAACGGTTCTTGGAAACTCGACGGCCTGTGCCGGTGCCGCTGGCTGAAGTCGGTCGCCAGGTCGCCCAAGTAGAGCCGGCGGCGCCGCTCCGCTCCGAGCTCCGTGCGCACCAGCTGCATCTCGTGCAGGTTGAAGCCCAGCTTCCTGCTGCAGTCGAAATCCCGCATCACCCGGCCTCGGTACTCCACGTACAGCAGCAGGTGGTAGGGGCCCCCGCCGGGGCTCCAGTCTGATTCGAGCGGATTCGATTGAAATCGGCGTCGACATTCGGCGCTGACTGAAGTCACCTTCGATTGAAGGAATCTGGCTGCCGACTCCGTGTAGGGCATCGCCGTTACCTGAGGGCAGGTTGGGGATATTCACAGGCTGGCAGACAGACAGACAGACAGACAGACAGACAGACAGACAGACAGACAGACAGACAGACAGACAGACAGACAGACAGACAGACAGACAGACAGACAGACAGACAGACAGACAGACACTATGACAGACAGACACTATGACAGACAGACAGACAGACAGACAGACAGACAGACAGACAGACAGACAGACAGACAGACAGACAGACAGACAGACAGACAGACACTATGACAGACAGACACTATGACAGACAGACAGACAGACAGACAGACAGACAGACAGACAGACAGACAGACAGACAGACAGACAGACAGACAGACAGACAGACAGACAGACAGACAGACAGACACTATGACAGACAGACAGACAGACAGACAGACAGACAGACAGACAGACAGACAGACAGACAGACACAGACAGACAGACAGACAGACAGACAGACAGACAGACAGACAGACAGACAGACAGACAGACAGACAGACAGACAGACAGACAGACAGACAGACAGACACTATGACAGACAGACACTATGACAGACAGACAGACAGACAGACAGACAGACAGACAGACAGACAGACAGACAGACAGACAGACAGACAGACAGACAGACAGACAGACAGACACTATGACAGACAGACAGACAGACAGACAGACAGACAGACAGACAGACAGACAGACAGACACAGACAGACAGACAGACAGACAGACAGACAGACAGACAGACACACAGACAGACACACAGACAGACAGACAAACGGAAAGACAAACAGACAGACAGACAGGCAGAAAGGCAGGCAGGCAGGCAGGCAGACAGACAGACAGACAGACAGACAGACAGACAGACAGACAGACAGACAGACAGACAGACAGACAGACAGACAGACAGACAGACAGACAGACAGACACAGACAGACAGACAGACAGACAGACAGACAGACAGACAGACAGACACACAGACAGACACACAGACAGACAGACAAACGGAAAGACAAACAGACAGACAGACAGGCAGAAAGGCAGGCAGGCAGGCAGGCAGACAGACAGACAGACAGACAGACAGACAGACAGACAGACAGACAGACAGACAGACAGACAGACAGACAGACAGACAGACAGACAGACAGACAGACAGAAAGACAGACAGACAGACAGACAGACAGACAGACAGACAGACAGACAGACAGACAGATAGACAGACAGACAGAAAGACACTAAGACAGACAGACACTAAGACAGACACTAAGACAGACAGACTCTGAACACACAGTAAGTCACAAAGACACTCAACCGCAACCAAACTAAAACACCGGGCGTGGAGACCAGCGCGCACAATGCTGGCTGGGCAGAGTGTCGTAAACTTCATTTGTACAGCCCGGTGGCTCATAAAAGCGATGCAATTTTCTCTGTCGCCAGGATTCTGAGACTGAGAGAAAAATAAACTCAGCTGGGCCTCGATTAGCGCGCAACGGCAAAGCCGATCTCTGGCCAGCAATTTGGGGAGCTGCCAAAGCAATTTCTTGCGACCGCCGGATTCTGGGTGGCTTTGGCTAATTGCTGCTTCTGCTGAAGAAGAAGTCAGTCATTTGGAAAAGCACTGATTGCAGGTCGTAAACTGCCTTTAGGTCTTTGTTTTTAATTTTCGCGGGGAAAGGCCAAGCCAGACGACTAGCTATAATTAATTTGCCGCGGCAAGACGAGGGTCCTGGCTAGCTAACAGGATCTTGTTGCAGAAATTGCGTGCTTCTTTTGAATTGCGTAGAACTCCAAGCATCAAGTCTGCATTGAGGTTGTTGATGGAATACACGGTGCTGGCAGAGGCAGGTATCTGGCTCCTCCCTTTGATACACAGCCAGGCCTAAGCTGTCTTAGGCCTCATAATTACGTCAGACAAGGGGGAAGGGAAGGATGAAGGAAGCTGTCAAACCTGATGCTTTTACAATGCGGCTGCCCAGCCTCGGTGCCATGGTTACTATCGAGACTCGAACCGTCTGCAGCAAGCTTCAATGAAATCTTTGTCCATTTCCTTTGTCTTACTTTCAGTCAGTCAGTTCGCCGGGTCAGCTCACGCAGGGTGTACAGCGACCCTGACTTTCTTATCGTCAGGCATGTACACTCTCTGTGGGGTTGGCTCTTTGGCGCGGTAATTGCCGAGTCACTTTGCCGCCCCCGGTTTCATAATTTAATCGTTTCGACTTTAAACAACTATACCATCGAGTACTGTGAAACATCAATCTATGTCCAATGAAGTACTTACATCAGGCACAACGTTTCGTACATGTATTAAACTAGCAAATGTACATCCAAATGTACATTGTATACACAAATTTGCAAAAACTAATTTAAAACCTAGCTATGTACACCAAAGAAATAATTCAAATCCAATGTACACTCGAGAAACACAGTCCATATCCAATGTACACTCGAGAAAACAGTCCAGATCCAATGTACACTCGAGAAACACAGTTCAGATCCAATGTACACTCGAGAAACACAGTTCAGATGCAATGTACACTCTAGAAAACAGTTCAGATCCAATGTACACTCTAGAAAACAGTTCAGATCCAATGTACACTCGAGAAACACAGTCCAGATCCAATGTACACTCGAGAAACACAGTCCATATCCAATGTACACTCGAGAAACACAGTCCAGATCCAATGTACACTCGAGAAAACAGTTCAGATCCAATGTACACTCGAGAAACACAGTCCAGATCCAATGTACACTCGAGAAACACAGTCCAGATCCAATGTACACTCGAGAAACACAGTCCAGATCCAATGTACACTCGAGAAAACAGTTCAGATCCAATGTACACTCGAGAAACACAGTCCAGATCCAATGTACACTCGAGAAACACAGTCCAGATCCAATGTACACTCGAGAAAACAGTTCAGATCCAATGTACACTCGAGAAACACAGTCCAGATTGTCCTCTTCAACCTGTACAACTGGAACTCATGCGCCTCACCTGGTCTCCGGAGGATTTCCATCCCAATAAGCCGGGGGACAATGAGTTTCCCTCAACCTTCAGGTATCCCCTGGTCTCCAGGCCATAGAAGGCGTCCCTGCAGCTGCTGTCAGAGTAATAGAACTGCAAGGCGCTGAAGTGCGTATCGTTGATGAACTGGTAGCGACGGGTAACGAACTCAGGACCTGGGCGGATTTCGCACCTGTTGATGAAAAGATTGGGTTTAAATTGGGTCGCTTTTCTGCACCGTTTCCTGACACAGAAATTACTGACACGTCCCGAAAATTTCTGACACATTGATATTACTAACACAATTTTTGGTACAGTTTCCGACAAAGTTCCTGACACAGATCTTGAAAGTTTCTGACACAGTTGATAGAGTTGATACAGCTACTGAAACACGAGTAATTTCTGACACAATTCCTGACAAATTTCTGACACAGTTCCTGACAAATTTCTGACACAGTTCCTGACAAATTTCTGACACAATTCCTGACAAATTTCTGACACAGTTCCTGACAAATTTCTGACACAGTTCCTGACAAATTTCTGACACAGTTCCTGACAAATTTCTGACAAAGTCCTGACAAATTTCTGACACAATTCCTGACAAATTTCTGACACAATTCCTGACAAATTTCTGACACAGTTCCTGACAAATTTCTGACACAGTTCCTGACAAATTTCTGACACAGTTTCAGACAAATTTCTGACACAATTCCTGACAAATTTCTGACACAGTTCCTGACAAATTTCTGACACAGTTCCTGACAAATTTCTGACAAAGTCCTGACAAATTTATGACACAATTCCTGACAAATTTCTGACACAATTCCTGACAAATTTCTGACACAGTTCCTGACAAATTTCTGACACAGTTCCTGACAAATTTCTGACACAGTTCCTGACAAATTTCTGACACAGTTCCTGACAAATTTCTGACACAATTCCTAACAAATTTCTGACACAGTTTCAGACAAATTTCTGACACAGTTCCTGACAAATTTCTGACACAGTTCCAGCCAAATTTCTGACACTTATTTTTTTTTTTATTAGAGGCAGCGGGGTTGTGTGCACCCTGGCGCACTTTAAGCGACATTGGCACACAACCGGCGAGAGGCATTGCTGCCCCTTCCGCCGACTCCCCTGAGCAGGCATACAAGCGCGCGGATACGTACGCAGGCACACACTCACACAGGAGTGTACAGTGGCCCTAACTTTATATTATCGTTAGGCATGTACACTTCACTGCGCCTTGGGGGGTTGGCTCTCAAGGCCGTTAATTGCACGAGCAGAGCCAAGCCGAGATTCCAATTCAGCCCCAAATTAATGTGACTGCACTTGGAATCGAGCCTGGGTCGCTGGCACACCAGAGCAGCTGCGCTACCGCTGGGCTACGGCCCCCCTAAATTTCTGACACAGTTTCAGACAAATTTCTGACACAGTTCCTGACAAATTTCTGACACAGTTCCTGACAAATTTCTGACACAGTTCCTGACAAATTTCTGACACAGTTCCTGACAAATTTCTGACACAGTTCCTGACAAATTTCTGACACAGTTCCTGACAAATTTCTGACACAGTTCCTGACAAATTTCTGACACAGTTCCTGACAAATTTCTGACACAATTCCTGACAAATTTCTGACACAGTTCCTGACAAATTTCTGACACAGTTCCTGACAAATTTCTAACAGTTCCTGACGCATTTACTGAAAATTACTGACAGCTACTGGCATAATTACTAATCAAGTTCCTGACACAGATACTGAAAGTTTCTGACACAGTTGATAGAGTTGATAAAGTTACTGACACAGTTCCTGACACAGTCGTCCTGGCTCAACTAGCTACTTTTAAAGCTTCTGCATGGTCCGTTTCTTATCAATGGCTCCCAATCTAGATGGAGTGATCACCAGAAAATTATTATAATAAACAGCTCGCAACAGCTACCTTTCCTACAATTTTGAATATCTGACCGCGTCAGTAAAAACCATTTGAGAATTTACTTGACCGAAATTTACAGTTTAGATAGCGAGTGCAGGTTTACAGTTAAACTACTAGGGCGAATAAAACAGCTAGGAGTTGAAACAGATGACACGGGAGGCTGGGTGAACCCTGCCGCTTCATCTTGACCCCGCTGGTGAAAGCTATACCTCGACCAGAGGCAACAGTCAGGTATGGCAACAGAAAAATAAAGAGGTAAGAAGGCTGTGTATAGGGGAAAGGGAAAACCAAGGGTTGATACTTCCCACCTCTCACTGCAGCAGCCTGCACTGGCTCTGCTTTCCCAAATCCCCGACTCCCCACCCCTTCGCTATTGAAATCCCTTGTCCCGACCGCCCCACAGCTTCTAAGCTTCTCCTGTTCCACTGAATGAAGTTCGCACAGACGCAGGGGCATGGAGGGGCTGGGAGGCAGCTGCGACATTTCTGTCTGTCAGACAGATGAAGCGTGGAGAATCGAATGTAAGATAAGATGACGCAGCGCCTCGAATGCCTTTCTCTTGAAAGTTTGAAATTATTTTGCGCTGCCAGTTTGCCGATGTCCTTCAATTCCCAGCGAATTAACGTCAGTGCAGACATGGGGTGCGGCTGTCTCCCTGACTCTACTGTTCCCTTGCCTGTATCTACCTGTCTTCTCTCTCTACCTGTCTCTGTTTGTCTGTTGTCTGACTCTACTATTCTCACTTCCTGTCTATGTGTCTGTCTTAGTGTCTTAGTGTTTTAGTGTCTTATTGTCTTAGTGTCTGTCTGTCTTAGTGTCTTAGTGTCTTAGTGTCTTAGTATCTGTCTGTCTGTCTGTCTTAGTGTCTTAGTGTCGTAGTGTCTGTCTATCTGTCTGTCTTAGTGTCTTAGTGTCTTAGTGTCTTAGTTTCTTAGTGTCTTAGTGTCTGTCTGTCTGTCTTAGTGTCTTAGTGTCTTAGTGTCGTAGTGTCTTAGTGTCTTAGTTTCTTAGTGTCTTAGTTTCTTAGTGTCTTAGTTTCTTAGTGTCTTGGTGTCTGTCTGTCTGTCTGTCTGTCTGTGTTCTCTCTGCTTGTCAATCTGCCTGTATCCCCATCTCTTCTCCTGTCTCTCTGTCTTCTTGTCTCGCTGCCAGCCTCTCTCCTGTGAGCAGACCTCTTGCTGTCATGCCCGGGCCGCAACTACAATATATTAATCCCTGAGATCACTAGTTGAGCCGGCAGCCCAGTGAGAAAGCAAAGCCGTGTAACACCCCATATTGACTGGCCCATTCTCAATCTGCACCCGTGTCCAGAATGCGCTGAAGCGTTTGCTAATGGAATACGCGGTCCAGCTTTTGCAGTCACTCAACCCCACTGTAGTGAGTGAAAGGGAAGGGAGAGAGGGACAGGGGGGGGGGAATGAGCAGGCAGCTGATGCAGGAGTCCAAAATTTCGGCCTGTGCGACAGAGAGAAGAGAACTCACAGCTGGGTGCTGGCGCGCACACACAGTGAAAGTCGCTAGTTATCTCCCAAAATCTGGGGATTCCGGGATCGTGGGCGGCAATTCGTCCAGAAACCGGGGGGGGGGGTCGGGAGCTGATATTGATATTGGCAAAAGCTCGCCTGGCATTGCTCTCTATAAATCTCTTGTTGACAGCAACGTGGAACTGCTGAGAGAGCTGTAAGCTACAGGGGGTATTTGGGGACTAATGAGGTCGAGTTAAGACTGGACAGATTATGAAAATTTGATACGAACAATTTCATTTTCAGAAATTTGTTAAATCATCATCAGCTCAGTGGCAAACGCGTCAGCCTCTCTCGCCACGATTCCTGGTTCGACTGTACATGCTGTGTGAGCGGGTGTACGTCTCCGAACGCATTGCGCCAGAGTGGGTGTTGGCGCAACAGCAACCCCTGCGCAGCCCTCCTGCGAATATTGATTGATATTGGCTGATTAGAAGCGGCAGTTGGATTGAACTAAAATAAACCCACGGATGAGCGAGATGAGCAGCATAGGAAAGATTCAGAAGTAGACAGTCAGTGAGCTGGAAGATTTACGACCAGCCGATGCAAATATCCGGTTGGAACGTCTTGACCATAATTTTAATAATCATAACCCATAACAGACCCAATAGCCGGGCATCCTAGAAGCGATTCTCGCTGGATTTATGACTTCCTCTGGGGCGGGTTCGCATGGACTTCTTAGCACTCTCGTGTCCTCGGCTGAGAGCAGCAGATTCTCCCTACCGGATTAACTCGCGCTCCCGTCGCTGCGCTGGGATCGGCGCTCACGACCGAGGATGCGACTGGATCAGCTTTGCTAATCTGCGATTTTTTATTAGCTAAGCAGAGCTTTTTGTGGCATCCCGGGGCTTTTGGTATATCGGACTCGGGGATCTTCCAACTGTCTGTCTGTCTGTCTATCTGTCTGTGTGTCTGTCTGTCTGTCTGTCTGTCTGTCTGTCTGTCTGTCTGTCTGTCTGTCTGTCCGTCTGTCTGTCTGTCTGTCTGTCTGTCTGTCTGTCTGTCTGTCTGTCTGTCTGTCTGTCTGTCTATCTGTCTGTCTGTCTGTCTGTCTGTCTGTCTGTCTGTCTGTCTGTCTGTCTGTCTGTCTGTCTGTGTGTCTGCCTCAGTGCTCAAAGCCGTGATGGCTTCAGCCGAAGGGCCTGCCTGGAAGTCAGTCAGTCCGGCTCCGAGGCCGGGAGCCGCTGCGCACCGCCCGCCTGCAGGATTAATTACTAGGAATGACCGGAAAGCGAAGTCTCTCTCCTGCCCATATTTATCTGAGCCCCCGAGTTCGGGCCACGCTCAGCCCGGATTAATAGCTGGAATCCTCGGAGGACAGTGGGGGACCGGGGGCGGCTGACTCCCTTATTTGGCAGCGAATAATTATTTTATATTCTATCTCTTCTTTAGAAACGACTGAAAGAAGAGCAGCCTCAGGAAGCGCAAAATCCTTCCTTTTTTCCCGATTCAGAAGAATGCGGCTCCCCAGATAATTTCCCGTATCCAGCGACGAAATGCCGTCCGTCCGCGTCCGCCCCCTTTCCTGGCCTCTGCCCTGCATTTGCCCTTCATGCCAGCGATGACTCATGCGGGGATGTCAAAGTCCGGCTGGAAGGTGGTGAGGCCGGGTTCGAGTCTTCTCGCCTTGTCTCACTGTCTCCCTCCCTCCCTCCCTCTTCTTCTCTTGACTACCCTCTCCCTGTCCCCTCTGTCTCGTTCATTGTGCCCTCTCTCCCCTTCTCTTCTCTCCCTCTGTTTAGAAAAAAAGAGAAGGAGATCGGGGTGAGGGGGAGATTGTTCTGGCTCAGGGAATCTGGGAGATTGAGCAGATTAGGGTGCTCACTCGGCTGTGAAAGGTGCCGGTAGCCAGCACTAATGTAGTAAATGAACGAGCGCCATGGTGGCAGCTCACATGAGGAGTCTTACAGAGGAGAATCTCGCTATAGGGCTGTCGCTTCGCGCTTGACCGCCTCAATTTCTTCTCAAGAGCATAACGAGCTGTTGCCGATCGAACTTTGTCCCCGAGTCTCCCCCTCTCTTTCTCTCCCTGGTGGCAGCAATTTCCTGTCCTTGCTTGTTCTTTTAGAAGAACTTTTTCCTTCGCCAACCGCAAGCTTAAAGCAGCCTCATCCTCTTATAAGGTAGAGATCCTATTAAATTTTAGATGTTTTCTGAGCACTGTCCCGTTCGCATTAAATATTCATTGAACCTTGGCATTGAGATTCGTCATGCGGTTCAATGCAGACTGTTTCTTTTAACTTTCATTCGATCACTCTGAAGTGGACTGCTAGTGTATTTATTGATTCAATCGGGCAGTTCTCGATAAGCTCTTTTAATTAGGCCTTTCTCATTGCTTGAGTACTTTTTCAAGCCCAAATTCTAAGAAAAGTTCTATTCAGTGGCAAAAACCCTTCCTATTCCAGAATCCAGAGTCTTATACACCCAAAAGTTTACTAATTTGAGGATTGCGTTACTCGTAATCTTCACGAATTAAAAGCTTCACCAACCCAAATCTTAACCAACTCGAATCTTCACCAACACAAATCTTAACCAACCCGAATCTTCACCAACGCAAATCTTCACCAACCTGAATCTTCACCAACGCGAATCTTCACCAACTTGAATCTTCACCAACTTGAATCTTCACCAACGCGAATCTTCACCAACCTGAATCTTCACCAACGCAAATCTTCACCAACTTGAATCTTCACCAACGCGAATCTTCACCAACCTGAATCTTCACCAACGCAAATCTTCACCAACCTGAATCTTCACCAACGCGAATCTTCAGCAATTCGAATCTTCACCAACCTGAATCTTCAACCCGAATCTTCACTAACCCGAATCTTCAGCAATTCGAATCTTCACCAACCTGAATCTTCACCAACCCGAATCTTCACTAACCCGAATCTTCAGCAATTCGAATCTTCACCAACTCAAATCTTCACCAACCCGAATCTTCACCAACGCGAATCTTCACCAACTTGAATCTTCACCAACGCGAATCTTCACCAACCTGAATCTTCACCAACGCAAATCTTCACCAACCCGAATCTTCACCAACGCGAATCTTCACCAACGCGAATCTTCACCAACCTGAATCTTCACTAACCCGAATCTCCACCAACCCGAATCTTCACCAACCTGAATCTTCACCAACCCGAATCTTCACTAACCCGAATCTTCAGCAATTCGAATCTTCACCAACCTGAATCTTCACCAACGCGAATCTTCACCAACCTGAATCTTCACCAAACCCGAATCTGATTAAAAACCTGCTCAGCGACTCTCACCCCGTGGACACCCAGAGTCCCCGCAGTCGTGGCGGCGTCAAGGTCTCAGCCGGGCCAGCCGTCAGAGCCTCCAGGTTCCGGTCGCAAAACCCATCGTCGCTGGTGCCACCTGCTGGTAGTTCGTCTCCGCTCGGCTCGGCGCCCTGACTACGCGAAGCTTCGAGACCCAGCGCGGCGATAATCAGCAGGTGCAGCAGCGTCGATGTCGGATCCATGGATGGATTGGAGCTGTGCGTCTCTGTGTAGGCGTGTTGGGGATGCTTGGAATCAGCGTTCATAAGATTTGAGCGGATTTTTGAGCCGGATGGATTTTCCCAGGGGCGGATACTGCTGGGGCTGATACTGCTGGGGGCGGATACTGCTGGGGGCGGATACTGCTTGGGGGCGGATACTGCTGGGGGCGGATACTGCAGGGGCGGATTCTGGTGGAGGTGGGTTCTGGTGGGGCGGATACTGCTGGGGACCGATACTGCTAGTTGGTGGATACTGCTAGGGGTGGAGACTGCTAGGGGGTGGATACTGCTAGAGGGTGGATACTGCTGGGGGTGGATACTGCTAGGGGTGGATAATGCTAGAGGTTGGATACTGCTGGGGGTGGAGACTGCTAGTTGGTGGATACTGCTAGGGGTGGAGACTGCTGGGGGTGGAGACTGCTAGGGGTGGATACTGCTGGGGGTGGATACTTCTGGGGGTGGATACTGCTGGGGGTGGAGACTGCTAGGGGTGGATACTGCTGGGGGTGGAGACTGCTAGGGGGTGGATACTGCTAGGGGTGGATACTGCTAGGGGTGGAGACTGCTAGGGGGTGGATACTGCTGGGGGTGGAGACTGCTGGGGGTGGATACTGCTGGGACAGATACTGCTGGGGGCGGATACTGCTGGGACAGATACTGCTGGGGGCGGATACTACAGGGGCGGATACTGTTTGGGGGCAGATACTGCTGGGGCTGATACTGTTTGGGGGCGGATACTGCTGGGGGCGGATACTGCTGGGGGCGGATACTGCAGGGGACAGATACTGCTGGGGCGGATACTGCAGGGACGGATTCTGGTGGAGGTGGGTTCTGGTGGGGCGGATACTGCTGGGGACCGATACTGCTAGGCCTAGGGGTGGATACTGCTAGGGGTGGATACTGCTAGGGGTGGATACTGCTAGGGGTGGATACTGCTAGGGGTGGATACTGCTGGGGGTGGATACTGCTAGGGGTGGATACTGCTAGGGGTGGATACTGCTAGGGGTGGATACTGCTAGGGGGTGGATACTGCTAGGGGGTGGATACTGCTGGGGTGGAGACTGCTAGGGGTGGAGACTGCTGGGGGTGGAGACTGCTGGGGGTGGAGACTGCTGGGGGTGGATACTGCTGGGACAGATACTGCTGGGGTGGAGACTGCTGGGGGTGGAGACTGCTAGGGGGTGGAGACTGCTAGGGGGTGGAGACTGCTGGGGGTGGATACTGCTGGGACAGATACTGCTGGGGGTGGAGACTGCTGGGGGTGGAGACTGCTAGGGGTGGAGACTGCTAGGGGGTGGAGACTGCTGGGGGTGGAGACTGCTGGGGGTGGAGACTGCTAGGGGGTGGAGACTGCTAGGGGTGGATACTGCTGGGGGTGGAGACTGCTAGGGGTGGATACTGCTGGGGTGGAGACTGCTAGGGGGTGGAGACTGCTAGGGGGTGGAGACTGCTGGGGTGGAGACTGCTGGGGGGGGTGGAGACTGCTGGGGGTACTGCTGGGGAGACTGCTGGGGGTGGAGACTGCTGGGGGTGGAGACTGCTAGGGGGTGGAGACTGCTAGGGGGGGTGGAGACTGCTGGGGGTGGAGACTGCTAGGGGGTGGAGACTGCTAGGGGGTGGAGACTGCTAGGGGTGGAGACTGCTAGGGGGTGGAGACTGCTAGGGGGTGGAGACTGCTAGGGGGTGGAGACTGCTGGGGTGGATACTGCTAGGGGGGGTTAGTTCTTAGGGTGGAAAATGCTGGGTAGTTTCGATAACTCTGGGAGAATATTAAAACGCCAAAGAATCGTAGAATGACAGAATTTTGATTCCGATATTTGCAAAAATTTTCCAGCTGTGCATTCTGCATCATTGACATTCCTCCTAGGTAACTAGGCAGCTTACAGTGCAATCTATTTGTTGGATCGAGAAAGCAGAACAAGCATTGCCTGTCAAACACTGCATTTACCACCAGACCCAGTCAACCTGGAGAGTCGGCTTAGAGGGGGGGGGTTGAACAATCGACCAACAAATTACTGGAGCAGAAAATTTCGAAACTCTTTTATTGTTCGAGTGAATCAAGCAATGCAACAATTAGATGAGTTTATAGTGGCAACAGTAAACTCACCGTTCACAGCTGCGGGAGGCTATTGTCTCTGAGTAGCAGCAGCACCGCCTGTCACTTCATCTCTCCCTCTGTCTCACCTGCTCAGAATATTCTCAAGTTCTCACGTGGCCAGCCAGTCTCTATAGGCGCGTTCTCAAACTTTGCTAATTAATTTATTAGCTGTGTACCGCGCGCTGGATCAGACGAAAGCACTGCAGGCGACCTCTCAGAGAGAAAACTTTAGTCTTAAAAAGGCACAACCAACGGTGACTGACCAACGATTGCTTTCCAGATGCGCGAGCCAATGGCAGGTTGAGCTGGTATTGTGGTTTGAATGGCAGAAATTAAATATATGCATAGCCTCCTACTATCAAGTAGCGAGTTGAGATCACATTAGAGAGAATATTTTGCACTGGAAATATAGCTAGTGTATAGTTAAACGGTATAACAAAACAGTGTAACAGTGTAACAGGTATAACAGAACATGAATAGCTAGCTATAATACAATAACTGTCTGTTGTACTTTTTCTGCAAAAGCAATAAAAAACTCAAGGGCCTAATTTTCTATTGCAGAATAAAACTCTTGCTTGATCAGTGACGCAATTAGGATTTAATCTTTGGGGTGGGATTTTTTGAAGCAAATCAAAATCTTTATAAATCACGAATGACGAATTTATGCGCTTCCACTTATTTAAAAAGCTTGTTGTACCTGTTTATTATATTTTTTAACACAACTACGAACATAATGCTTGATATCATGCATGGCTTTGTATGTTGTATGCATTATCGCTGAAAAGTTGTATTCCGGCCGCGGTTAACCCCGACCCCGGCCTTCCCATCTGCCTACTGCAGCCGCTAGTGGGATTCATCCACGTATCGTCCCTTGCTTACTGGGCAACTAGCATTGTTATTAAAATTATTATTACCTGTAATCATGTAATCAATTGCACCTGTATGATTCGTCGGCGCCATCGTTGGTAAGTCAATTGACGCTAGTAGCTCGTTGAGCTCATCCTGACCATTGAGAACTGAAACAGCTGGAACAGCAGCAGAGCTGGCACCAGCCAGGGCGTCAGCAGCAGAGCTGGCATCAGCCAGGGCGTCAGCAGCAGAGCTGGCACCATCCAGGGCGTCAGCAGCAGAGGTGGCACCAGCCAGGGCGTCAGCAGCAGAGGTGGCACCATCCAGGGCGTCAGCAGCAGAGCTGGCACCAGCCAGGGCGTCAGCAGCAGAGCTGGCATCAGCCAGGGCGTCAGCAGCAGAGCTGGCACCATCCAGGGCGTCAGCAGCAGAGCTGGCATCAGCCAGGGCGTCAGCAGCAGAGGTGGCACCATCCAGGGCGTCAGCAGCAGAGCTGGCACCAGCCAGGGCGTCAGCAGCAGAGCTGGCATCAGCCAGGGCGTCAGCAGCAGAGCTGGCACCATCCAGGGCGTCAGCAGCAGAGGTGGCACCAACCGGAGCGTCAACAGCAGCAGCAGCAGCAGCAGCAGCAGAGCAAACTGAGATTCCACCAGGCTCGATGTCGTCGCCTTCTTCTTCAAAAATTATAGGGCTTTCAGGTTGAAGCATTTCCTTCCCTCTAATTGACGGCGCCTGACGGATAGGAAATGCAATACCTTCAACTGCTTTTCCGCTTCCTCCTGGCAGTGCATTCCTTCTCCTGGGATTAGTTCAAAGTCATCATCTGAGTTGGTGCTGTCACCTCTGTCTGCACTTGCCGGGCGAATGACGCCATTAATTACCTGGCTCAGCAGGTTGGAGCGTTGCTTGGTCTCCTTTTTCCGAGAAAAGAAGGACTTCCGAACACTGCCAACAGACAGGATCCATTTTGTTAAATTCTGCCAGTTTGCATGGCGATTAGAGTCAAGGCCTCCTTGCTTGCACTTTTTACAGTCTAAGCAAGCACACTTCATAGTGCCATTCGGTCGCCATTTTTAGTTAATTCTTTTGCCTTTTTACTGAACTTATGTTGATAGCAGCACAAACTTCCGAATAACTATAGGTGCTTTTGTAGGCTTTGCAAATCTGAATTTTATCAGGTAGTAGGTTATATATATATATTTGCTCAACTCTGTTCCATCCCTTATATACCCGCACAGCTCCACACCTTATAAAGATTTCTTAATATTACTAGTGCGGTATCGTTACTGCATTCAAGGATCTACAACATTATTTTTACAATATTTTAAAACTTTTTAGGAGTCCAATACCGTTACATTTCTCCTCATAGTCACAACACTGATAGCTATACTCACTATTTTCATTAAATTATCATACGCTGGCGGTGGCCATTTTAACCTCGAGTCATAAACAGAGCCTTGGTAATTACTAGATAGCTACGATTCTATAGGGATTAGAAATTATGAAAGTTGGGACAAATAAGAGTTCGCTAAAGGGCAAAGTAAGAAGCAAAAAAGCAAGGGGCGAAAGTTCAATTTAAAGATAAGACACCTAAGTGAGAGAAATTAAAGAACGGCAAGAAAGTGAAATAAGCTATAGATAAGAAACTAACTTTGACTTTCCCCCAAGATTTCAGACTAAAACCAGATGATATCAAATCGGCCGAGGTACCAGGCTGAGCCAGTCGGCGCGGTGCCAGGAGAAGCAATATGACACAAAGCCCGACTGGCGGGCGAGATAAAGCAATGGTCAACAGGCCAAGGTCAGCGGTGACGAACGTCCCCAGGGAATAAGAGGACGACTCACCGAGGGACGCACGAGGGGTCTGACGTGCGAATCGACTCGAACGATGAACCCTGAACTGACCTTTAACCATCGCCTGATGCGACCAATTAACCGATAGCAGATTATCTCTCTCGCCCCGTAGCAACGCGCTAATCTAATGTTGCTGCGTCTGTTTTGGCACCCCGCCGTTGCTAATCAGCGGCGGGGGATGACGTGTATCAAATGATCTATAAAATAGACACGGCCTCGGCCCCGAAATGGGCACATAGAAGGAAAGATTTAAGCTTCCGAACTAGAAGCCTTGTGCAATTCGCCAATAAATCTAAAGAGATTCATATTCGTTATTTGTGCTACAGGCACGAGTCAGAATCAGCCAAAGTAGCGATCTCCTTGTTGTAAGCTCTCTTAGGCTTCGAAGACGCAAAAGTAATCCAACAAGACCGCTAGACGACTACGAGAGAGAAGCATAACCGAGGCCCGAGAGAGAAGTCTTACAGATTCCCTGCTCCATTCGCCATAAAGATTTACCCGCAATATCAAGTCTAGACAACACAAGTTTTAAACTTAATTAACCACAAAGGCAGGCTCGTAAACATTGTATTCAATATTCCATTGTAAGGGGACTCAAATTTAAAAACATATTTCTCCCAGTTTAATGCTAATCAAATTAATTTAAATTAGGAGCTCGCACTTAGAGCCAAATGTACAAGATTCAAGAATACAAACAAATTCAAACATATTTACAAATTGAAGTGCTCTCATAGATGATTCCTTATTTACCCCCCCCCCCCTCTCTGAAAGCAAGGGCATAGGAATTGCATAACCAAAGCCCCATTTCCTTCCTTTCTAAGTGTTCAGTGAAGGCTAGCCATTAACACGCTTGCCAATTATAGGGTTGGCGCCTGTGCAACCCTCCGCAAATTACCTGTACAACCCCTTCCTTATCTCTCCCCTAGCAAGACCTATACATACCCCCGCTGGGCTAACACTGCCCTATCCTTCTATCATTTAAAATCAGTTAATGTACGTGTCCAATTGTACCGTATGCATTTTACTCTGCATTTTAGGTGGAAATGTCGCACAATAACCCAGCAAGCGACGAACTGAGTTTTGCATTCATTTAGCATTAGCTATTCAAGCCCTTTCAAAATGAATGCAGCAAAATTACAGAAGCCAGAAAATTCTCAGCCAACACAAAGGAATGAACTACTATTGCAGTGGAAAATTCGGGGCAGAGATGAGAACCGGTTTGCTTATAAATACGATGGCTTGCATAGCTAAAAGCTGCAGAGAATTCGATTTTTGATTTTTGGATTTTGGACTTCATTTCGATTTTTGGAGTCTTGGCCGCCGTTTTATTCTATAAGTGGTGGGTTGATCGCCATACAGATCATTCCATTACATTTTCATTCCGTTCTTAAAGGCGACACAGCTGCATTGCTACAATGATATCCGCATTGCATCAATTTAAGCAATTACGCAGTAAAAATAACGCGTTTTTTTAATTCTTGGAATTGGTCACACACAACTATGAACGTATATTTTCTCTGCAGAGAAACGGTAAAAATAATCATGGGAATGACTTCGATTTTTTTATTTCAATACGGGTTCAAATTCTTGAAGCGGAGGAGAAGCTCACTTTGAAAATTGAAATGTGCAGTTTTCAAACTTGTACTCAGCAAAGATTGATCCCTCGAAACCGGAGACTTCAATTGATCAATTCGATATGTTGCAGGCTACACGCGCAGCAAACATGAGTTCGCTTTTCTCGTTCAATTTCATCAAAACAACAGTTCTTTTTAGACAAGACGATATTCAAATTCAAATTCAAATTAGACAAACTGAAATTCTTTTTAGCCTGTGAGGATTCAATTTAGACAAATACTAGCAATATAAGCCCCCCGTTGGGGAGCAAAGAAACAATGTAATAATTTTAATAATGATGTAATGTAGCTAGCGATCCCCCAGACAGCAAGCATCCCATGGACAGCAAGCAATGGTAGATTGATATATTCCTGCACGGTCACGAGTGCGGGAATGACATCTGCACGAGTGCGCGCTAGCGCACGAGTGCACGATGTCCTTCACGCACGAGTGAACGTGAAGGAATTCCATTGTCGGATGATTCATCGTGCAGGAATGCACAAAACCGTGCAGGAATGCATTTCTGCGCCTAATGCTTTTTCAGTGAGATTTTACCATAGACATCCATTCCTGCACGCAAAAGAGTGCAAGAATGCCATTCTTGCATGGAAAATCAGCCGACAATGTATAGTATGCAACTGAGTTGAATAATGGCCAAAACTCGAGTGCGCGTAGCGCACGAGTGTCTATGGCCATTATTCAACGAAGTTGCATACGATACAAGTGCATTGTATTTATACTTTCACTCAGCGCTCAGTCATTATTCCACACTCTTGCGGCCATTATTCCACACTTTTGTCGCTGTCATTATTCCACACTTTTTATCATGCTTCAATTGGCTGTTTTAAGAGTTGTTTTACCCAAAGACAACTGAGTTGCGTGGCTTAGTTTGACCATAGACAACACTGATGAGTGCTGATTTTGCTTGCGTCTTACAAGAAATCAGGAAAGCGAGTAGAGCGAGAAAAAAGCTATTTATCTTGTCAAACAACTAATGGCTGGTGCATCTCGTCAAACAGCCGCGCTTATTAATTGGAAAAATCTTCCTGTCGACGACTGAACGAACCGTGCGGCGCTACCTAGGAAGAAAACGCGACCATGCAGTCTTCAACGCCTCGACGGCTATAAGCGATGCCTTAAAGCGGACAATCGATTCAGTCGAGCAGCCGACAGTCCCAAAGAATCCCAACTTGGATACTGCGGTACCAAAGAAGCTCATCAGACGAAGCTCATCAGTCGCATGCCAACTTAACCAAGACGTGCATCTTTTAAATTGTAAGTTCGGCAACTATACTTGAGCACCTGTATTTCTCTTTCATAGAAAACATTCAACATAGACCAACTCCTTTTGCAGTGCCATTGTGCCAAATCATCAGGCTAAAGTGTCGAGCATCTTTGGAAACTGCAGCTTTGAGAACTGCATGTTTCACTTTAGGTGACAAATTGATTTTTACATTGTCAAATTTCGACTACAAACTGATAAACTGCACTAGCTGTGACATTTATTATTAACTCTTTTCGTGTAGCTGGTACTTTTGTTTTAATGATTTTTCCTTTTTGTTCATTTACTTCTTGTTGTTCTGTATTTAATAACAAAAATACTGAGCGATGGATTTTTTCAATCCAAATGTCTATGGTACACATCAAAACTGTGGAATAATGGCCAAAATATTTTGTTATTGCGTCTGGGTAAAATTATACATAATCCATAGAAATAAAGACTTTCCGTGACAATATTTGCGTTCCCCGGGATTTTATTTGGTAATATTCAATAAAATCCCGTCAAGTCTTTATGTCTATGGTTTAATCTGATACTTACAATCCCCCAGATCTAGACAGCAATTGCATCCCCCACACAGCAAGCGTCCCCTCAACAGCACGCAGCCACTAAGCATTTCTCTCTCCCTTGCATATTCTATATAGTGGCGCAATACTTCAATGCTTTTAAAGTGC
The DNA here is from genome assembly GCA_002269645.1 of Macrostomum lignano. Lineage (NCBI taxonomy): Eukaryota > Metazoa > Platyhelminthes > Macrostomidae > Macrostomum > Macrostomum lignano. The sequence continues at coordinate 46,071 of NIVC01002527.1, read as the reverse complement.
ACTGGCTGATATCTCTCCCTTATGCAAAAAAGCATGTTTTCGAATACTCATATTTAATTATTTATAGCTCGGAGCATCAGCTCAAGAAGTTGAAGTTTAGTCTATGGCCGTAGACGTATTGAGCTCTCACTGCAAGAAAAATACACTAATTAGATAGGGAAAATACTGTTTTTTGAATATTTAACACCTTTAAAATGAAGAAATCTCTTAGCCAAAGAGAACTGTACCGATTCGCAAGAATTTCTGATCGAATGGTGCAAGTTTGAAAAAAATCGACTGGATAAATTCCTTTAAAATGGATTATATGTACATACATACATACATACATACATACATACATATAAACTTTTCAGATGTAGTTATTAGATCGATTCGCTATATCGTAAACAAATAAATCCAGACGAAATTTGTGTAGTGCAACTTATCATAACAAATCAAATATAGAAAAATCATACTAAATTAACATAATATAAATAATTAATAAATAATATAAACAAATACCTGAAATATTTAAATAATTTAAAACAAATATAAGCCAAAAACATATTAGCAAAAACTTAAACAAATTGAGTCAAGTTTTAAAACCTTTTTTACTTTGACCTAATAAAGTAGACATTGGTTTTGATAGCTTGTCATAATGAATATAACAAAATTGGCAACACCCAAATCACTATGATTCTGGATATTTAATAGTATACAAGCGTATTTATTTTAGCTGGCAATAAAACAAATTTTTCTTAAACTGGTGCGAAATGAGACTAAAATTAGGACTTTATAGTAGTTAAAAATGTTGCACACAATGATTTAGTTCATGAGGGAATATTTCTAGCGGCAATGATGCAGGGAAATATCCTGTAAGTTGAATATTAGGTTTTTTACGATATTCTGCAGGTCACTGGGATTTTTCTAATAGTATAGAGGCTTCTCAAAAAATATTAAATTCGATACATAGGGACATGAAATTTTTCCGAGTTTATTAAATATTTTGAGGCAAATTTTTAGTTTATATCGATCCCGAAATAGAGATTATTAATCGCATCAGACCACGCTGGTCTTGTTGATAACCTCGTCCTGGATTGACAGCTGGCTGCTCGGCCCAGCCGGGTTCTTCGGCAGCGTCGATTGGCTTCTGTCGGCAAAGTCCTCCAACCGGATGGCCCCCTTAGCGGCTTCACGCGCGGTCTCGGCCTCTTGAAAGCCGTCAACTACCAGGCTGTCCAGGTGCGATTGAAGCGAGCGGACATCCTGCCTGGCTGCCGTCAGGGAGCTGAGCGATGCGCGAATCTCACTCTGGATCAGGCTCTCCATGGCGCTCATCATCACCAGCTGCTCGGGTTGGGGGTAGTTTGCGCTTTGTTTAGGGTAGTTTTGCGCTTTGTTTAGGGTAGTTTTGCGCTTTGTTTAGGGGCAGATTTGCGCTTTGTTTAGGGTAGTTTTGCGCTTTGTTTAGAGGTAGATTTGCGCTTTGTTTAGAGGTAGATTTGCGCTTTGTTCAGGGTAGTTTTGCGCTTTGTTTAGGGTAGTTTTGCACGTACTAGCGACTATACAGTTGGACTAGGGTAGATTTGTGAGGTGAATCAGATTTGGGTTCAAACTGGGTAGATTTGGGTTCAGCTTGGGTAGATTTGGGTTCAGATTGGTTACATTTGGGTTCAGATTGGTTACATTTGGGTTCAGATTGGTTACATTTGGGTTCAGATTGGTTACATTTGGGTTCAGATTGGTTACATTTGGGTTCAGATTGGTTACTCGTACATTTGGGTTAAAACTGGGTAGATTTGGGTTCAAACTGGGTAGTTTTGGATTCAAACTGAGTAGTTTTGGGTTCAGATTGGGCAGATTTGGGTTCAAACTGGGTAGATTTGACTCAGCAGGTTTTGAATACAAAGATAAGCCGGCAGCTAGGCTGTAGCAGCCTTAATTAATTTAAAATTTTGCACACCTGCACGCTGAACGGCAGCTCGGCAATGCGCCGCTGAATCTCTCCATCAGTGTACACCCTGACTGGCCGGGACGCCACCTGTGATCTTGACAGCTTCTTTCTCAGAGGCATGGTAAGGAGAGCGAGTGTTACGGATATAGGCTCCGCTTGTTACGTAGGCGGGATCGCGATCGCTGAAAAGCAATTCCTCCCGATCAGTTATATTTATATACTCTTTAGTCAGCAAGCCAAAATTCAATTAGTCAGACTGAAAGCTGAAGCAGTTTTCTAAACCTATGCTGCAGGGTTGGGGATGAAAATTCAGAATGCTCAACAGCCTGTACGTGTACAGGCCATTCTTTAGTTAAAACAATAGGGCATTGTGTATGAATTTCTGAACGAACGGCGCCCCGACTGTGGGACTGCATTGCAAGGGGTTTCCTTATCCTTAAAAAGGATGAAATGAGAAAAGCTCTCTGCAGCGCATTTGACTGCATGCATGCATTCATACGCTTTTTCGATGCCAATCGCTGTCGTGCCTTGTGTTTATTACGTTACCAAGGAAAACAAGTGGAAGATGCAGTCACCTGAGAAATCACCTGCTTTTACTATAGTATTGAAACGAGAAGCCATGCAGGTTGGAAGCTTACAGACAGTCAAATAGAGAGTTTACGCATCGACGAGAGAGTGGCACTGTTCCTTATTGCAAAAATGAAATATGGGAATAGTTAACGAGCACTTAGCTGTGCTGCCATCCTAACAAGGTTGAGGGGGTATTGTTTGGTCCCGCGCATCCAGAGCATGAGAATTTAAATAGTTTTGTTTCGATCTAACTCAAAGAGATTTCATTTACTTGACTCAACATCTTTTAGAATAAAAATGGTAAAAAATTTTTTTTTAGAAAACAAAATTGAAAAAATTTATTTTCGAAATTTTAGTTACAGAAATCAACATATAATTGCTTGGTCCTTCTCGATCCCAGCACCGTCTTCCACAGAACGAAGTTCGATCTGCTCCTCAACTCCATTCCGCGAGTCTGGGAGAAGAAGATCATATCGTCCACTCATCAGAGAATCAATCGGTGATCCACGTCATTGAGCGAACCACCGCCTCTCGAGTACAGTGCTCGACTTCATCACATAATTCTCAACCGCTGCAAGGCGCCTATGGACTGCTCCGTAGACTCTGGCACCACCGCGGATCTCCCTGTGCGACACCGCAGCACTATAACTGCTGATCGTTGTCGCTGCAGGGGTTAGTGGAATTGGTGCCGATCCCTCCCCGCTTCATCCGGATACTGGAGCCCCATGCAGTTAGTCAAGTGAGTCAATGGCTTGGTTTAAAGTTTCAAATATTGTGGCAAGATAACAATAAGTGGTTAAATATTTGCAGAATGCATACTAACTTTTGAGCTAACACACTGACACACAGAGTTAAAAGTTTTGCGAGGATGAAAATGACACTATAGAAAGGTGACTATGGATTAGCATTGTGTAAAACATATGTTGCTTATAGTAGCTGATTTCGATATGAGCTAGTTTGAATATTATAATACATGTATTTGCGATGCACGATTTTACACAAACATTGCTATCACCAGTCGCCCTCGCAAAAGAAGCGCGCATCCAAAAAGCCGCATGACCGGGATTTCACCTGCTAGAAAATTGTTTACACATGTTGAGGCGACTTGCCGTTCTCTGATTGGTGCATTGGCCCCGTCGTTGAGGTACAACTTTTAACCTTAAAATTTTGATTGGACAGCACATCTTTCAGCGCTGTCACAGTCTCTCTTTAAATAAATAGACAAACTCACAAATTCATCAATTACTTATTTTTTACTTGGCCTAGCCAATACGTTTGTACGCGAGCTGCAAAAATTGTACATAGATTTAGATGTCTCTATCGATTTTCACCCGAGTGGCATCGATCAAAACCCGGACTAAAGGTGCAAAAACGAGTGCATAAGATCGGGTAAATGCTATGTCATATGCCACGGTGACATGTCTTTTACTCAATTAAAAGCGGGTGTGACGTTGCTAGTTTAAGTGGTCCCGCAAAAGGGCCGTTGGACTATAGTTCCCCTTGTAATTTCTCATATTAATTTTTCCAATAGTTTATTCTAACGTTTACTTATAGTAGCGTGCAAATAATTTGTATCAATTGCTAGTTCACTGTGTATTTGCTATCCTCTCTCGCGACCGTATAAAAATGGCACGATCGATAATTTCAAGTTCTCTCGCCAGCCAATGAAAGCTCTCCGTGTTTGCGCTACCCCCTGTTTTCGCTCTTTAATAGCCCCCCCCGTCTGGCGGCGGGCTGGTTTTTCACTTCTTCCTCTACTTCTTCTTCTCCCTTTCGTTCTGCCGCCCCTTCGCGGCCTTGTTTTCCTTCTCTGTCTGGCCAGCCTGTTTACACTGCCTGCCACTGTCTGCCACGGCTAACGCCAATCTCACGACTACGCATCTGTCACTGTTGTACTCATCGCCGTTACTCACCACGTTGTATCGCCTTGCATCACTCGCCTACCACTCGACTACAATCTCTAATTCACCTTTAATTCAAAACCATTGTTGCAGCCGCCAGTGTCCCCAAACCATAGTGTGGATCATGCTAAGTGCACGCGAGAAACGACCCAAAGCTAATTCCCAAAAGCACGCCGACGACAAGCGAATGCACGCCGATGCACGCCGATAAATTAAAATTCAAATTGAAGACAAAAAACGTATTTTAAATTGCATTGTGTAAAACAAAGCAACAAACGATGTACAAAAGAAATGATATATCTTTAAAAACGTGTATTTCTAATACATTAATTTATTTAACAGTCTTATACACTGTTTATTTACAATAGTTTTTTTCAAAAGTTAAATACAATAATACGTATTTTATGTCTGCTTACCATTGCATCGGCAGCTTTGCCACATCAGGTGCCAGGCACGCGGCACGCGGCGCATGCCAGGCACGCCAGTGTATTTATGTAGTGTGCATTATACACGCCAAATGCACGACACTTACCTAATTGCACGCCGGTGCACGCCACTTTTGAAAATGCACGCGGGAAAATTCTCGCGTGCACTACATGATCTACACTATGGTCCCCAAAGCGCAATAAGTTCTATATTGATATTAACCACATTGAATATTGATCTGAACAATAATAACCAAATTTCGGCAGTTCCCTGCCTTGTATGCCAAGTGCTCCGCTACTCAATCCGCTTATCAAGACTTGACTCGATTCATTTGGGACTACGACTTACAACTCTCGTAAAACGGCCCTTCTAAGGGTCATAACCTCTACGCCAATAACGTGACACGGGCTTATGTATAAATCCAATGAACTACTTTCGGCGCACCCCGATTTTTAGGTCGATTTCATCGTAACGAAATGTTCAAATGATCATCATTAATAAAACAATAGTTTGATACAGCTATAACTTACATGAAATTAATAATCAAACGAAATTATTTAAGAGCAAGGGACAAATTATATTTAATACATTTATCAAGCACAATGATCGAGGGGCAGAGGTACGGAGACGCGCGGCGTGAGTTCGTAAGACGCAGTCCTGTTTATTGCACGGAGGCGGAGCCCTCAAAAGTGGTCAGGTCAGGTATAAGTTTCCAAAAATCAATTTGTCTTAAAGCGGTCAAGTTTATACGTACAAGACATACTGAATTTTAGTCAAATAAAAAAATAAAAAACATTGTCTGCAGTAACGTACTTGATGTTGATGCTTTGTTATAAATGTTCATGAATTATATGATGTAACCGCATGCATGCATGCATGCAACGTATTAAATTAATGAAAATTATGATAATTGTACGTTGTACGTAGCATTCATGGTTGCTTGCTTGCCTGCTGGTCGCTTGAAAAGCTACAACTTCTGAAAGTAAAGCAGCAATAAATACGAGGGGCGTCCGGAAAGTTAGAAAGTAGTGTTACTATTACTCGGTGTGGACGTATGGAAAGTTGCACTTGCATGAGTCTGGTGTCATTTGAAAGCGGCAAGTCTCTTCTTTAAAATGACACCAACTGCAAGAGATTTGAATATCTGCTTCAAGAGATCTGGATAATTAAGTAGAGAAAGGTCGGTCATAGTATAATAATATGATTCATTTCTATATGCAATGGCACACTTGGGATCATTTAGTATATGCCTATTGCCTAAAATGTCAGGCATGCATTGACCTTGCTTTGCACGCAAAAATTTAGGCATGCACAAGTTGGCATGCATTACCCCTAAGAAAATAGTGTGCATGTATACCTAGCATGCACTTAATAAAATCATACAGAGTTAGTGTTAAGTGGAAAAAAGATTGAAAAGCATATTTTTGAGCATAAATTTCAAGCTTTCTAGTGTTTTATTTTGTAAAAAGCCATTTAAACAAATGTTTATACATATCAATTTTCTGCTATAAATAGTATAGACAAGACATAAATAAGCATACAGGCGCAACCTCCAAAATTCGGTCGGCCATGCGACTTAGTTTTAACAAAAATGCGACGTAGTTTTTGGCCAAAAATGCAACTTACATGTAAAAAACCCTAAAGCAAAATTAACGCAACTTTGGGTAAACGGCAGGAGTAACTATGACTGTCTTATTGAGCCAAAATGTCTCGTCAGCTACTTAATACTACTACTTGGGTAATTTTTCAGGTGGGTATTTTTGCGACTTCCTTGGTTGGCTGCCAAATCGGTCGGCCAGATCGGCCGACTCGGCCGACTGTTGCGCATGTATGTAAATAAGTAACCAAATTATTAGCCAAAAGGTCCTTTATTCAATGTAAAAAGGTAATTTATTGTCAAAACGCTAGCCTAGATTTAAGGGTATGGATATGCACTTAATTTTTTTGGCATGCATTTGTAACTATTCAATTTCTTTTTAGGCATGCACCTAGTATGATCTAGACCAGGGGTCCCCAACCTTCTATGGGTGGTAGGCCATATTGACAACTGGCTTAGGGTGTGCGGGCTGCATGCTAATATAAAATATGCAAAGCCAAGCAAAGCTAGCATTCCTTCCTACTTTTCACTTCAACTCTTGACTGCATGTACATTTGTGCACTAGGAGTGGCTAAAATAGCAATCCAAATGAATTGAAGCTTTGCTTCTAGCAGTGGAGAGGGTAAGAAATTTCTGGGAATATTTTCAATACAGCTAGGAAAATTTTAACATTTTCGGGGGCTGCAATGAAATCCAGTGATAGACTTAGTGGGCCGCATGTAATGCAAACTACTGGAAGGTGCTGCAGGCCACAAAAAGGGCTTGCGGGCCATATGCAGCCATGGGCCACAGGTTGGGGACCCCTGATCTAGACTATAGTCTATAAAGATATCTTCAAAATACTTTTAAATACCTACCTTAAGTCTGTTGCTTTATTTGACTAGAAGTGCAAGCAGTGCAATCATCAAATGCAAGTATAAAATGAAATAGAAAAAAACTGTCAATGTTGCAATGACAAAAGAACACTGCTTAGCTATTGCTACTGCTAATATATATGTGCATACAATAGGCCCCTATAATAGTTAATAGGGGGTCCAATGAGAAAATTTTTTTTGAAATCTAAAATTTTAATTGTCATACTGTAGCTCTGAGTGTTATAAGTGAAATTGTTGTACTTTGAGGCAGCGTGGCCAAATGAATAAGATGTAAGAAGCGATTGCAAGGTAGAAAAAGTCACAAAGGCTTTTGAAAGGCCAGTGCACACTTATATTATAGTTAACTACTAACTAGCATAATTTAGCAAACATTAAACTCCCTACCTGGCCTAGGCCAGTCTGGGCAGACAGACAAACCTCCCAGCCAATCAGAATGCAAGAACCCTAACCAGCATACAAGCCGCATACATAACAGAAAATTTGAAAATTGATCAAGTAATAAAAAAGTTATTAAGTTTTTTGTTTTAAAAGTTTTGTGTTTTTTTCCCTATCTCAAATACACTAAAAACTTTGCCATTTTTGGGCAAAAAGCATGTCTGTAACAGTAAAATGTCTGTAACTTTTTTATTTCATGAAGATTTTAGTGTTTGAGGTGTTATTTTATAGATTTTTGTTACCACAATTTTTTATGATCTTGTGTATATATATACTATTCTATATCTCTAGATCTGGGGATTAAGACAAAAGAGGTGTAGAAAAAATTGCAGGAGTATCATTCTTTGGCTTTGTCATAGTATACTTTCCAGTTACCTTATTTTTATTACTTTCATATCAAAGTAATACTTGTATACAATAATTAGTAAGATTCTTGACTTCTTACTGTAAGTAGTATGCAAATGATTTGACCATTATTTACATGAAAATGAGTCTTCCAAAGTACCATTCTAGATGTCAATTGTGTCTATAAATCTATGTAGCTCATGTAAATCTTAACCTGTTAAAAATGATAATGTGATAAAAGTCACTAAAAAGTTGTTCCAAACAACTCTTTAACTCTTGATGAAAAAGTTGTCTAAGAATTGTTGTGCTGATGCTTAACTTTCTACTAACTCAGTAGGCTAGTTAGAGTGCAATTAGAGTTCAATAGGCTAAAATTGTGTCTATTGAAAGAGCTTTCCTTTTTTGGAAAAAATTGGATGTGTAACTGATTTGTAGAGCATACAGCCCCTCAATGTACATTTTTCCTATCTCCATAGTGTATTTGCATGTACAGCTGTGCCAAATATGCTTAATAACTTTGGTGCAGCAAAAGTTATCAGGATGTGCCTTTAGGACAAAGAGCTAAGAGCTTGGCCTGTTTTGCTATCATTTTATTGAAGAAACTAACTGGCCATTCTTTTGAGCTTAAAAAATTTCTTTAAGAATTTGTCTCAGGGATTTGCATGCATTTTGGCAATCTCTATTAGGCATACTGTGACAGGAGTTACACTCATCCTGTCTTGCTTAAAAGTTTCGTTTTGTCACTCGAAGTAAGTAGCAAAAAGAATTAGGGTGGCCACTCTTTCCATTTAAAAGTTATGGCCATTTTAAATTTTACATGTACATATAAATATTTTTGAACAAAAAAAATTCATTTAAAATGACCTGCAGGAAGTTACCTACAACCAATATGCAAGCATTCTTAGCAGTTATGCACTTATTTACTAAAAAATGAATTCTCCCTACCCCATATTTTCAAGCAAAATTGGCACAGTTTCGAAGATGTATGCAATGTTTGACAATCTGTATCTTGTAATTGTATGTAGTAAACATGCAAACTATATATCATTTGAAAGATCTGTTTGTCTACTTTTCAACAAATATAAGAATGTTGCCATATCTGAAATATTTAAAAAGTTATAGCCATCTAAAAAAGACCACTTTTTCACGTTTTTTGCACTTGCTAAAAATAGGCTCACTGGACACCCTAGTTAAATTTATTTTAAAAAACTTTGATTTTTAGTATAAGTCTATATAAGCCCTTATAAATTTAGTATAAGTCTAAGCTTCTACTAATGTTTTATGTATAAGTTGTTAATTTAGCTATTAGTTAAATACTCTAAAGAGGCATAGTATAGCTTTTATAGACATCATTTTGAAAATGTATTATTTAATATGACTACATCTAAATTACCTTAATTTCAATGGCAAGGACTAATGTCTAATGACAATATGTTGAATTTTAATAAAAGTGTCAGCTTTCTTTTAACTTAAGCATTTGCCAAATTGGCTATTGCCAAAATAGCCTGTTATCAAATTCACTAGAAGCCAACAATAAGACTTAGCAACAGATATTCTATAGTAAAAATTAGGGGCAAGTAATAAACATTTTTGTTGATAGGTTCTAGTAGTTGCCATACTGGCATTTGCAAGCTATTTACAATAAAAATAATAAAAATAATTGATTGCATAGGCCCTAATGGACAATTATGCAATTGACAGCTTAGCCATAGCTATTCTATAGTATATCTAAAGGTTGCACATGGCTGTTCAGTCCAAGGATTAAGGGCTTGACATATACACTTTTACTTATCTTAGCTAATATTGGTATAGCTAGGTGAACTGGAGCAAGCAAAGTTAAGTGTCCTACTTAAGGACAAAAAATAAGATTAAGAATCAAACCTATTGCAGCCAAGTTCTAAACTATGCTGTTGTGGGATACCCCCTTTTCCTTTTTGCTAGACTATACCAGCACACCTGACTATATTCATTGCTAGAGACCAATCTGTGCTAGACATTATCTGATAATGGTCATTGGCTACAAAAGGGAATTAAATTTCTAAACTTTCAGTCATAAGTCTAATGCTCTAACCATAAGGTAATAACCCTATTTCTTTAGCAACAAAAGAAAGACGTTTAGGCAAAAAGTCTACAACATAAATGTATAAATAAAATTAGATTTTAATTTAATAAATGAGATCTATATTTTTACTTTAACTAGTAAGATCAACTATATATTGGTTACAAAGATAATTTTTAAAAGTATAACAAGTATTATCTTATATTGACATTTATATTTTAGAGCTTTAACAAGGCAAAGTTGATTGAAATAACTTTTATTTGCTTTAAGCAACAAGGTACAGGCATTAAATTAGAGTTACTATCTAAATATACTAAATCTCTAAGGTTTGTATGCTTGCTTGAATGCTTGTCCATAATTAGAGTTACTAATTGTTAACTTTGTCAGTATATCTCATATGCATCTAGAGACAAAGTGTCTATTAGCAAGTTAACCTAGTAAAGATAGATTCCTAAAATACACTTGAAAAATGAACATATGAGGGGTGTCCCAAAAGTTCCTGGAATGTCAAACGTAGCTCTTCAACAGAGCCATAAAATTTTATGCCCATGGGTCAAATGAAAGGAAATTTTGTCACAAAGAAAACAAGTTAAAATCATGTTGATATCTTTTTTATTCAGGAGCTGTAGCAAGAAACATGCGCAAAGGTTAGGTAGTGTTACACAATCTCAAAAATCTATGGCAATGATTTTAAACAATAAAACACAGAACAGTTCATACCATTGATGAATCCTCAACTTGACTTGGCAATATCCAATTAATCAGAGATCTCTCAAATAGTCAAGTGGGCATCCAAGTCTAGCAGGGCCTCAATCCATTGATGGGATATCTTGCCACCCAACGTGCAAGAATGGCCAGAGTATGGCTGATCATTCACAGCAGACTGGCCATCTCTAAAGTGTTCAATCCATCTGTGAATGGCAGTTTTTTAGGCTGTTCTCACTGTGGATGGAGAATAAGTGGTAGAAATCTTGGCTCCACTCTATCCTACTGACCAAAGAGCAAAAACTTGACTTTGCTAACTTTCAAGGCTCTGAAAAGAACTCATTTTTGCAAAGAAATTCCAAGTTGAAAGCAAGTGCTTGGTACAAATTATTTGCACTTGCACAAAAGCTCAGATTAGCTTTATGAGCATTTCTGCTTTTTTCCATAGACACTACCATGTCTTTCTGACATGTCAATAGCACGAATACAAAATGAAAATATCTAAAAATGGAGATGAAAAATTATATTTTCATTGATATGTGAGATTGTGTAACACTACCCCTGACCTTTGCACATGTTTCTTGCTGCAGCTCCTGAGTAAAAAAGATATCAACATGATTTTAACTTTGTTTTCTTTGTGACAAATTTTTCTTTCATTTGACACCAGGGGCATGAAATTTCATGGCTCTGTTGAAGAGCTACGTTAGACATTCAGGGAACTTTTGGGACACCCCTTGTATTTGTATTTTAATACAAAAAAATTAAAATTAATAACTCTTTCTATTCAAAGCATAAAAAGTCTTTCCATTGTTATCAAGCAATATCCTTAGCTTTATCTTTATTTTGTAAAATTCAAACATCTAGCAATTTATTCAAATATTTTAATTTTTTTACCAAAATGTCTTACTAATATCATATGCCTTATTGCCAAAGTGACTAGTAGCCTTCTAGTATAAATTCAAGTTTGTGATTATAGTTTTTATAAATATAACTATATATTCAATTTTATAATTTTAATATAATAATTTAAGAATAAGATTTTTTATAAGTATCAAATTAAGTTCTTGTTATAATAATATACTATATATACTATATATACTATATATACTATATATACTATATATTGTATATATACTATAATAACTTATACTATATATACAAATATATATAGTATAAGTTATAAGGACATGTTAATAAGCCTTATATTATACTAATAGCTTCATAATTGTATATATGCATTATAGTTGTAAGACCTTATAGCATTGTCTAAACTCATATGCCATTGGCTAATAAACATTTTGGGTTAAGTTTAAAATATTAAAATAATTTGGTATGTTAGGCATCTTGATATATTTTTTCTAGATTACTTAAAAATTACTTATTAATTAATTGGTATATAATAGATATTATCCTTTTTTCCTTTTTCCTTCTTATATTCTAAAAATATGTTGTCAGTATGTGATCAATTAAAAAAACTCAACCAATCTTCTTCAAATTTGCACCATTCAATTAGAAATCTTTCCCTGGTGTTAAATGTGTCTTGGCTAAAAAGTTGTTCAATGTTAAAAGGGATTGAATATAAAAAACATGCTTTTTACAAAGGTCAAGTAGACTTTTCAACTTTAAATGCATTGTAAGAAAGCTAGAGAAAAAACTGACTGGCTGAATTCTTATTCTGATAAAAATTGCATTATACAAGGCTTTTGACTGTATACTAGCTAAATTTTGACACTGACTTGAATTGTATCAGTGTTGAAAACAGTGTAGGAGTTACCACAAGACTTAATTTAAATTGTATAACTATATAGTTAACTAATGTATGATAATGACTTGCTATTAATATAATTTAATTTAGCCTTTACTTTTTTTGTCAACCTTTTTTCAATTAGACATTGAGTCATTGAGGCTTAAATATATATAGTACAAGTTTTCTAGCAATGATTCAATCCACTAAATAAAAACTTAGACTATGTATACAAGCCAGACAGTATCCAAAAGCTTATAGACAAACATTTTTATGCAAAACAAGCAAACTGTTTGATCAAACCTTGCTATAGTCTTTCATAGTAACACCTATTGTATGCAACCCTGCAAACAAGCAGTAGATGATTCCCTCTCCTCACCCCTTTTCTCTCTCCCCTCCCTCTTCTTTCCTCTCCTCTCTCATCTCTTTTCTCCTATCTGCTCTCATCTCTTCTCTGATCCTATCTCTCGCCTCTCCTCTCTGTTATCTCTCATCTATTTTATCGCCTTAATTCCTTTCTCATGTGGCCCGCAGCCATGTACTGAATTATTTATGTATAACTATAAAAATCTGCTTATTATTTTCGCAGAGCACTTCAACAAGCATGGCAAATGAATGTCTGGCCAGTCTAGGCCTATCTGGGCCTAAGATTGAAGAAACAATGCGAAACAAAGACCTCACCGAGCGCTTAGTGGCTTTGGTCCGCTGCGCCAAGGACAAGCTGGGCTCCAAGGAGTTGAGTAAAGTGCAGGGAAATTTGATTTACCACACTGGCACTAAGCTGAAAAAGCAGGCATTTGCCGGTCATGAACTGATTGTCAACCACATTATTAACGGCGATCTGGCCACGGAGGCCCAGGTAACAGCCGCCTGCGATTTCTGCCTCAAGCAAATCGGCAGCGGCGACTTGGACGCCTTCAAAGCCGCCTGCGGCATCGGAGTGTCAATCACTCCCGAAGATATCGAACGGGCGGTAGAAGAAGTGATTAATAAGCATAAGCAGGAGCTGCTGGCACAGCGTTATGCGTTTGGAATAAATAAGCTTCTCGGAGAGGCCAGGTTTGTGTCCATACAGCTTCTCTGGGGGGTCTTGGCGTAGTTAGTGCTTGTGTCTAATTACCTAGTTCAGATCTAGTTGTATATCTATCTCAGATCTAGTTGGATATCTATCTCAGATCTAGTTGGATATCTATCTCAGATCTAGTTGGATATCTATCTCAGATCTAGTTGGATATCTAGCTGAGATCTAGTTGGATATCTATCTCAGATCTAGTTGGATATCTAGCTGAGATCTAGTTGGATATCTATCTCAGATCTAGTTGGATATCTATCTCAGATCTAGTTGGATATCTATCTCAGATCTAGTTGGATATCTATCTCAGATCTAGTTGGATATCTAGCTGAGATCTAGTTAGATATCTATCTCAGATCTTGTAAGATATCTATCTCAGATCTAGTTGGAAATCTAGCTGAGATCTAGTTGGATATCTAGCTGAGATCTAGTTGGATATCTAGCTGAGATCTAGTTGGATATCTATCTCAGATCTAGTTGGATATCTATCTCAGATCTAGTTGGATATCTAGCTGAGATCTAGTTGGATATCTAGCTGAGATCTAGTTGGATATCTAGCTGAGATCTAGTAGGTTATCTAGCTGAGATCTAGTTGGATATCTAGCTGAGATCTAGTAGGTTATCTAGCTCAGATCTAGTAGGATATCTAGCCAAGAAATGTTTAAAGCCAATCCTGTCCCACGCAATCCTACCCACCTTTACCCCGCTATCAAAGATCCAACCTGAAATGGGCCGACGGCAAGCAGGTGAAATGCGAATTCGAGGTGCAAATCCTTCACTTGCTGGGCCCCAAGACCGACGCTGACCGAACCGGCGCCGCCAACGCCTCTTTAGTTGCTAAGCAACCAGCTGCCAGAGGCAAGCCAGCGGCAGTCGCAGCCGCCGCCAACGGGAACGCGGAGGTCTTCCGCGAAGAGACCCGCTCCCTGGCCGACCAGATGATCAGCGGCGACGCGGCCAAATTTCACAAGCCGGGCGAAAATTACCTTACTGACGGCTACGTGATGACGCCGCGGACTCGATTTCTGCTCGGGCGGCACCTCGAGCAGACTGGTGGCAAGGTATTCACGAGATTCCCTCCCGAGCCCAACGGAATTCTCCATATCGGGCACGCTAAAGCCATCAATTTTAACTTCGGCTACGCGCGAGCTCACAACGGGCACTGCTATCTCAGGTGCGCTGATTGCTAGAAGCCCCTAAACCCTACTCATAATCGCCCCTGAACCCTATCCAGAATCGCCCTGAACCCTATCCAGAATCGCCCCTGAACCCTATCCAGAATCACCCTGAACCCTATCCAGAGTCGCCCTGAACCCTATCCAGAATCGCCCTGAACCCTATCCAGAATCGCCCCTGAACCCTATCCAGAATCACCCTGAACCCTATCCAGAATCGCCCCTGAACCCTATCCAAAATTGCCCCGATCACTATCCATAATCGCCCTGAACCCTATCCATAATCGCCCCTGAACCCTATCCATAATCGCTCCTGAACCCTATCAAGATTCGACCTGAACCCTATCCAGAATCACCCTGAACCCTATCCATAATCGCCCCTGAACACTATCCAGAATTGCCCTGAACCCTATCCAGAATCGCCCTGAACCCTATCCAGAATCGCCCTGAACCCTATCCAGAGTCGTCCTGAACCCTATCCAAAATCGCCCTGAACCCTATCCAAAATCGCCCTGAACCCTATCCAGAATCCCCTCGCTTTGTTAAAATTTCAGATATGACGACACGAATCCGGAGAAAGAGGAGGAGAAATTCTTTGTAGCCATTCGTGACATAGTGGAGTGGCTCGGCTACACGCCTTATAAGGTTGGTGGAACTTTATTAGCCAGTTGTGACTACTGTCTTGTCACTCCGATCCCTAATTCACTGTTCTCGTCACTCCGACGCCGATTTAAACTTTTCTGGTCACTCCGGTTCACCAAATTCTCTGTTCTCGTCACTCTGGGGTCACCAAATTCACTGCTCTCGTCACTCTGGGGTCACCAAATTCACTGCTCTCGTCACTCCAACGCCTAACTCCAAGCCCGCACATCCCTTCCATCAACCAGGTGACGTACGCGTCGGACAACTTCGACCAGCTGTACGAGTGGGCTGAGAGCCTCATCATGCGCGGCAAGGCCTACGTGTGCCATCAGTCGCCAGACCAGCTGAAGGGCCACAACCCGCCGCCGTCGCCTTGGCGAGATCGGCCAGCCGAGGAGTCGCTGCAGCTGTTCAGGGCGATGCGGGCCGGCATGTACGCGGAGGGCGAGGCCTGCCTGAGAATGCGGCTCACTATGGAGGACTCCAAGCAGGATCCCGTGGCTTACAGGATCAAATATGCCCGGCACCACCGGACTGGCAGCAAGTGGTGCATCTATCCCACCTATGACTACACCCACTGCTTGTGCGACTCCATTGAGAACATTACTCACTCTCTGTGCACCAAGGTGAGCCTTTAGGGGCGTTTGGGGCTATTGCCCCCTCCATGCTATTGCTCCCTGTTTGATGTCCCCTCCATGATCCTTCAGGTGTCTGATGCCCCCTCCATGATCCTTCATGTGTCTGATGCCCCCTCCATGATCCTTCATGTGTCTAATGTCCCCCTCCATACTTATTCATGTCCTAGTGTCCCCTCCATGATCCTTCAGCTGTCTGACGCCTCCCTCAATGATCCCTCATCTGGCTGCAGTTATCTTATTATAAACCGCATAGCAACCGCGCAAGCAAATCTCATCCCCCATCTGTGAACAACAATCGCAGGAGTTCCAGAACCGCCGGTCCTCCTATTACTGGCTGTGCAACGCGCTGGACCTGTACTGCCCGGTGCAATGGGAGTACGGCCGGCTCAACGTCTGCAACACGGTCATGTCCAAGCGGAAGATTCTCAACCTGGTGCAGAAGAAAGCTGTAGCTGACTGGGACGATCCCAGGCTGTTCACCCTCACAGCGCTGCGCCGCCGCGGTGTCCCGCCAGAAGCTGTGAACCTATTCGCCGCCAAGGTTGGCGTCACCATGGCATCGGCCTACATCGATCCCAGCCTCCTTGACGCCTGCACCAGAGAGATCCTTAACACATCGGCGCCGCGCACCATGGTTGTACTCGATCCGCTGAAGGTCACCATAGTTGAAGGCCTGGACGCCGTCAAATCGGCCGCCCTGACGGTGCCAGACTATCCGGCCAGTCCGGAGCGGGGCTCGCATTCCATTGCCAGCTTCTCCGCCTCATCCGGCGTGCTCTACTTGGAGAGAGAAGATTTTCGCGACGGCGGCAAGGCGGGCGCTGGCGCCGGGTTCAAACGGCTCACCGAGGACCAGCCAGTCGGCCTGAAGCACGCCAATGTGGCCATCGCTGTGCGTCAGGTTGTCCGGAACGCTGCCGGACAGGTGTCCGAGCTCCGAGTGGCCTGTCTGCCGTTGGACAGCCTGCCGGCCAAGCCGAAATGCTTTGTGCATTGGGTGGCGGATCCTGTGCAGGTGAGAGCGGGAATCGGGCCTAATTGCGAATAAAGATGATAAAATCCGCTTGCTACTTATTTAGTAGCAAGCAAAGAAAGTGAAAACTATTTTCGTAGTGTTGGTCCAATATAATGATAATAATAATAACAATTTTTAACACCCTGTCCCAATTGGGCCAGTTGTGCAACCGAAGGCTCAGCCGCAGCTATTGCGCGGCGCATCTTTAAAGCTGCATACGGCCACACTCACCCTCAATTACCCCAGCTAATGCTGGCACCCATTTTACAGCTGCGTGAACTGAAGCAATGCAGAGTTGAGTGTCTTGCTCAAGGACACAAACTGTTCCAGTGGGATCGGGAATCGAACCCCCAACCTTCAAGTCATGAGCCCGACGCTCCAACCACTAGGCTAACAACTCTGAAGAAAGAACAACCCCCTTTCTTGCGGCAAGAAAAGATTGAAATAAATGTCTGCTGTGGGCTTTAAAGTGCAAATTTACGGCCCAAGAGTCGTTTCATAGTCACAGACAATAAAAGGCTTCAAATTGACTCTTAGGCTACTTTTTGGCGACTTGTACCGTGACATCGCGTCGTGTTTTAGAGTCGTCCAGAGTCACTTCTTTTCTTTTTTACCTGGGTTACCTGCAACGACTCTGTCTGTCACACAATATCCAATCCAGGTGGAGGTCCGCTTATACGAGCAGCTGTTCACCATGAAGAACCCCGAGGAGCATCCCGACGGCCTCATAGCGGCCATGAATCCGAACTCTCTGGCGGTGAAGCCCGGCGCCCTGGCCGATCGCTACCTGCTGACTGCTGCCGCCATTCAGCGCCGCCTGCAGTTCGAACGGCTGGGCTATTTTTATCTGGATCAGGACTCCAGCCCGCCTGGCCGGCTTATCTTTAATCGAACTGTCACGCTGAAAGAAGACGTTGGGAAATAAAGACGTTGGTTTACTGTAATTATTGGTCCGTTGGTCCGTTGGCTCAAGTGAGCTGCATGTGGAAAGGTAGTTTTACAAACTCGAAAGGTCTTTACTAAAAGTCACTTTATACCGATTTCTAAAATTAGAAATTTGAAATTGAGAAACATGGAAGTTAAGCTGATTTGGTTTTGGTTAGTTCGCAGTGTCTCACTAGACAGCTAGAGCCTGATGGTCTGGTGGGCGCTCTTGATGTGCCAGCGGTCCAGGCTCGATTCCAAGTGCAGTCAAATTAGTTTCGGGCTAAATTGGAATCTCGGCTTGGCTCTGCCAGCAAGGCACAGTGAAGTATGTGTGCCTGCTCAGAGGAGTCGGAATAGGCAGTAATGCCTCTCGTCGGTTGTGTGACATGACAATGTCGCTTAAAGTGCGCCAGTACACAGCGCCTGACCCTATATAAAGACTTTACGGTAATTCTAAGACAGTCAAATCGCTAATTGGACCATTCTTTTTCTACCAGCATCAGCTCACTCGAGTCAACTGTGCTAATGCCCTCTAATTGAGAGTCCGTCGTGTTGTTATTAGGCTTTTCAAATCCTACTATAGAAAGTTTTTTGTTTAAATGGGACTCAAACAAACAGCTTTGCAGCGGTGAAGCCTTTGTCTCTTCGTGGGCTTCTGACACAGAATGAAAAAATAAATAAACAGAATTGTGTAACTGTAAACTGCTTAAACGTATTCAATCAATTTTCGCAACAGTAATCTTGTTGCTTTTAGAAGCGACGTGGATTACTTGTGCCATGTATTCGAGGAAAAATTTATTGTGATCGCTAAAATCCCGTGAATGTTAGATTGATATTTGCGGTTGAATGATTTTTTTGGTTGCTAATTTATGACTAACTTAGTAATTTTAAATGGCAAGTACACCAGTTCAGAATCGATAGTTAAGAGTCGCTTCCTTTAACAGTTTGCTCCTTTTGGATTGATGCGGTGCCTCTCGCTTCGTGTCCTTATTTCAAAACATTTTTGTAATAACTAATGCAACTTAGCAATAGCAACTTAGGGGAAGCTGTGTGTTTCTAAGAATTGCAATAGGGGAAGTTGTGTGTTCTAAGAATTGCAATAGGGGAAGCTGTGTGTTTCTAAGAATTGCTGTGGTTGAAGCTGTGTGTTTCTAAGAATTGCAATAGGGGAAGCTGTGTGTTTCTAAGAATTGCAATAGGGGAAGCTGTGTGTTTCTAAGAATTGCTGTGGTTGAAGCTGTGTGTTTCTAAGAATTGCTGTAGGCATAATTCTCTTAATAGTGCAATTAAAAGAATTTGTGGATTTAAGAAGCTTTGCCTTTTAACAATAGTGAATAGAGAGAATATTAGGAACTTAGACTAGAAGAAGTGCTCCCATTTAAAAATCAGTATGTTTTCTCCTTCCTCATTTTCTAAGAAAGCCTCGCAGCCCACCAGCCATGAGCACTGAGTACATGTCAAACCGCAGCCTGGGCGAGCAGCTGCAGGCGTTTTATAACTGCATTCTGCTGTCGGCTGAGGAGGCCGCCCAGCGACAGCTGGCCATCGACCGACTCACCGAGCTGGTGTCGGAGACCCTGCCCAAGGCCACGGTGCACCTGGTCGGCTCCTCGGCCAGCGGCATCGCCTCCAAGAATTCCAGTGTGGATCTCTCCATTGAGGTGAGGCTTCTGTCCTTAGCTTTGCGAGTTCTTGCACGCGGTGTCGCACTTTTAAGCATGTTTATTTGGGATGTTATCTCCCAGATCCCTAGTTGCTGGGCCAGCCTCCCAGATCCTCAGTTGCTGGGCCAGCCTCCCGGATCCTCAGTTGCTGAGTCGCCACCAGGCTCCCAGATCCTCAAGTTCAGCCACCCAGATCCTCAAGTTCAGCCTCCCAGATCCTCAAGTTCAGCCTCCCAGATCCTCAAGTTCAGCCTCCCAGATCCTCAAGTTCAGCCTCCCAGATCCTCAAGTTCAGTCTCCCAGATCCTCAAGTTCAGTCTCCCAGATCCTCAAGTTCAGCCTCCCAGATCCTCAAGTTCAGCCTCACAGATCCTCAAGTTCAGCCTCACAGGTCCCGCACAGACGAACCAGCTACCAAACTCAATGCTCCGCTCCCCCTCTTCCCCCCCGCAGATCCCGGATGACGATCCAACGGGTGCCAATGCGCCCACCGCAGCGGAAGCCGCTCCGCAGGCCGACGCGGCCAGCCGCGACCGCGAGCGGGCGGATCAAATCTTTGGCTTGCTGCAGCGTCGTGAAGGCGAATTCATCCGCGTCCAGGTGATGCACAGCCGGCAGGTGTCGGTGGTCACCTGCGTGTACCGGCAGGCTGACCTGCGCTGCTCCGTCAGGCTGGGCAGAGGCGGCCAGCAGCATAGGCGAGCCGCGGCCCTGTTAAACGGCCTGGCCTCGCTCAGCGAAGCTTTTCGCCTGCTGACCGTTGTAACGAGAGAGTGGGCGCTGTCCAGGCAGCTTATTAGGCGTAAGGGAGCGCTGACCGGCTACGCTGTGGCCCTGCTGGTGCTGTTTCACATGGAGCAGGGTGAGTGTGCGGCCTTGATAACCCACTCATTGACCCACTGTATAATTGACCTAATAAATCATTGACCTACTGACTCATTGACCCACTCTTGACCCACTTTAATTGACCCACTGAATCATTGACCTATTGAATCATTGACCTACTGACTCATTGACCAACTCTTGACCCACTATAATTGACCCACTCTTGACCCACTGTATAATTGACCCACTGAATCATTGACCTACCAAATCATTGACCCATTGAATCATTGACCTATTGAATCATTGACCTACTGATTCATTGATCCACTCTTGACCCACTGTATAATTGACCCACTGAATCATTGACCTATTGAATCATTGACTCACTACTAAGTCATTGACCCACTGAATCATCGGCCCACTGTATAATTGACCCACTGAATCATTGACCTATTGAATCATTGACTCACTACTAAGTCATTGACCCACTGAATCATCGACCCACTGTCTAATTGACCCACTGAATCATTGACCTACTGTAAAATTGACCCACTGAATCATTGACCTACTGAATCATTGACCCACTGAATCATTGACCCACTGAATTATTGACCCACTGAATTATTGACCCACTGACTCACTGCCACTTTGTTTATTCACATCAACACATGTCCTCTCTGCCGCAGGCGGCCTGGTACCGCCGTCCGTAGTTCGCGCCCTGGCCCGAGGCCATCGCAAATCCGAGGTGTCCGAGGCGTTGCGCAAATGGCAGCCGGAGCCGCTGAGCACAGAGCAGCTGGGTGAGCAGTTCTGCGGCCTGGTCCGCCTGTACGCCACCATCGGCTTCTTCGCCTCCAGCGCCGTCTGCGTCCTCACCGGCCGCCTGCTGGACCGGGGCGGCCGCGAGGATCCGTTTCCCGGCGCCCGGGTCAGCCTGCCCTGTCCGGTGTCCGGAGAGAATGCTGGCCGAACCTATTCACGGGTGTCCGAACCGGAGGAGCCCTTCTATCGGACGGCGCTTAACTTGGCCAAGGACCACGATTTGTTCACGGCCTGCTTCGCTCGCAACCTGGACGGGATGCGCAAGGCTAAATTGGTGCAGCAGCTGCCCGCTTTCAAGTGAGCCCTTGCTGTTTTCCTGTCTGTAACAGTCTCTTGAGTTGCTGTTATTTTGTCTGTAACAGCCTCTTGAGTTGCTGTTTTCCTGTCTGTAACAGTCTCTTGAGTTGCTGTTATTTTGTCTGTAACAGCCTCTTGAGTTGCTGTTTTCCTGTCTGTAACAGCCTCTTGAGTTGCTGTTATCCTGTCTGTCTGTAACAGCCTCTTGAGTTGCTGTTATTTTGTCTGTAACAGCCTCTTGAGTTGCTGTTATCCTGTCTGTCTGTAACAGCCTCTTGAGTTGCTGTTATCCTGTCTGTCTGTAACAGCCTCTTGAGTTGCTGTTATCCTGTCTGTCTGTAACAGCCTCTTGAGTTGCTGTTATTTTGTCTGTAACAGCCTCTTGAGTTGCTGTTTTCCTGTCTGTAACAGTCTCTTGAGTTGCTGTTATTTTGTCTGTACCAGTCTCTTGAGTTGCTGTTATTTTGTCTGTAACAGCCTCTTGAGTTGCTGTTATCCTGTCTGTCTGTAACAGCCTCTTGAGTTGCTGTTATCCTGTCTGTAACAGCCTCTTGAGTTGCTGTTATCCTGTCTGTAACAACCTCTTGAGTTGCTGTTATCTTGTCTGTAACAGCCTCATGAGTTGCTGTTTTCCTGTCTGTAACAGTTTATGCCTTGGTTGGCGATTCATTTAACGTTGGCTCTCCCCTCCTCCGCCAGGCGCCTGGAAGAGCAGCAGCTGGTGCCGCCCATGCAGCGCCTGGTCGAGCGAGTCCAGCGCACCCTGGAGAATCGCGGCCGCTCCGGCTACGAGAAATTCGCCGGCCGACTGGTCGCGACCTCCGCCAACGGCGCCGACGCTGCCGCTCCTAGTAAGTCGTCGCCTCCGCAGCGGCAGCAGCATCAGTTCCAGAATCCGCATCATCAGCAGTACCGCCAGCGACCGCAGGTTCCGCGTTTTCGTGCCTCCTCGTCGCCGAAGTTCCCAACGGCTCCCGGGCCGCAGCAGCAGCAGCAGCCGATGTCAATGCTGCGGCAGATTCCTCGCCCGCCGCGGCCTCTGCTGAGGCTGCCGCGCAGTTGCAGCGGCAATGGCGGCAGCGGCCGTGGCAGGTCGGCGGCGTCAAAGTCTGCCGAACGACCAGCGTCGGCTCAGACGAAGGCGCCGAAGGCAAAACGCGACAACAATTCGAAAAAATCTATGAAAAAAGCTAAAAGCGCTTCTAAAAAGCCTCAAGCCGCCGCCAAGAAGCCTGAAGCTTCAGACGAATCCGCCGCCAAGAAGCCTGAAGCTTCAGACGAATCCGCCGCTAAGAAGCCTGAAGCTTCAGGCGAATCTGCCGCTAAGAAGCCTGAAGCTTCAGGCGAATCTGCCGCTAAGAAGCCTGAAGCTTCAGACGAATCTGCCGCTAAGAAGCCTGAAGCTTCAGGCGAATCTGCCGCTAAGAAGCCTGAAGCTTCAGGCGAATCCGCCGCTAAGAAGCCTGAAGCTTTAGGTGAATCTGCCGCCAAGAAGCCTGAAGCTTCAGGCAAATCCGCCGCCAAGAAGCCTGAAGCTTCAGGCAAATCCGCCGCCAAGAAGCCTGAAGCTTTAGGTGAATCCGCCGCCAAGAAGCCTGAAGCTTTAGGTGAATCTGCCGCCAAGAAGCCTGAAGCTAATTCAGGCGAGTCCGTCGTTAAGAAGCCTGAAGCTGCAGAGTTGGAGAATTCAGCTTCGGAAGCGCGCGCAATTTCAAATCGCGCCACTTTCGCCGCTGTAGCCGCCAACAAGCTGGCCGACCCGACAAAGTCCGCGTCCGCCTCTGGCAACCTGCTTGACCGTCGGCCGCTGACGGTGAACAATCGAGCTGCTGACGCCCCACCGCTGCCGGCTTCGTCCAAGTCGCTGCCGACGCCGCAGCAGCAGCAGCAGCGGCAGGCCGGAGCTCCGTCAGGCCGCTCTTATGCTGGCGCCGTGACCGGCCAGGGTCGCTAGCTGGTCTCACCGAGAGCAGCGGCTGTGTGCGGGAACTTCACACTGATTGGCGGGCAGAGCCAAAGAATTAATAAATAAAAAACTTTACTATCATGCACTACAATGCATTAAAAATGATTTTATTAACTTGGCGCTTTGCATTTTTATGTACTTTAATAACCAATTTTCTACATTTATAATCTATAGTTATCTCCCGGTTATAATAATATTATAGGTCAGGTATTTTTGTTAATTAACCTTTTCTACTACTGTTATTGATTTACATTTACAAAGCATTTGTTTAATATCAGCTTGACTTCAATTTATTAAAATTTTGAAATTTCACGACGCTTTTGTATGCGCAACTTTTTCACTGGTGCTGGATTCCTGGATTTCAGGCAGTTTTGAACCGTTTTATTTGCGAAGCGTCACTTGGGCATCATCCCCTGTGCTGGCTGCTTTATGACTGACTGATTTGTGTTGTCCTCTCCCCTGACTTATCCCCCTGACTCTCCCCTGACTCTCCCCTGACTCTCCCCTGACTTATCTCCTGACTATCCCCTGACTCTGACTTATCCTCTGACTCTCCCCTCACTTATCCCCTGACTCTCTGACTTATCCCCTGACTCTCCCCTGACTCTCCCCTGACTTATCCCTTGACTCTCCCCTTACTCTCCCCTGACTCTTCTCTCCCTGACTCTCCCCTCACTTATCCCCTGACTCTCTGACTTATCTCCTGACTCTCCCCTGACTCTCTGACTTATCCCCTGACTCTCCCCTTACTCTCCCCTGACTCTTCTCTCCCTGACTCTCCCCTGCAGTGGTGTGATTCAGGCGCGAATTCGCGCCAGGCGCGAAAATGGCGCGAATGCGCGAATCCTGGGGGTCTGGCGCGAAATTTTGTGGAACCATGGGCGCGAAAATTGCATTCTTATTTTCTGCTTTTTACACTTATTCTCTTGTCAGACAGTATGAAATACAAGAATGTCATAGCTTAGGAGATTAATCTCGAGAATTTCGAGATTCGTGGAGACTTTCGTGGTCGCAAAGAAGCAAAGTGACACTGAAGATGTGGCTGCTACGCCTGCAAGGGTGGCAGAGATCAGATGTGTTGTCAGGATTGCACTGAAGAATCGCAGCTTCGAATCAAAAGAGGACCTTTGCCGAGGATCTGATGGCCATTTGCCCAGATTCAAAGATTCCACCCAGCATCGCCAACAAGAAGTTCAGGCGGGACACGGCTGGGACTTGAGAGACATGCTAATTGGTAGCCAGACGCACATACATGCGCAACCCCCCTGATTTACACTGGCCATGCGACTTACTTTTTGACCAAAAATGCGACTTACCTGTAAAAGAAACCCTAGAGCAACATTAACGCAATTTTGGGTAAACGGCAGGAGTAACTATGACTCTCTTATAAGGGCTAAATGTCTCGTCATCTAATTAGTACTATGTCTTCTTTGGGGTGGGCATTTTTGCGACTTACCCCTGGTCCACCACAATTTACAGTGGCCAGATCGGCCAGGTCGGCCAGCAGTTGCGCATGTATGCAGACGCATCTTCAAAAGTGTCATCAATTGACTTATTTGGCTGTCAGTAGAATATCATTGGCATGGCGCGAAAATTTTCAGTCGGCGCGAAATGTGGCAAACTTTCCAATCACACCACTGCTCCCCTGACTTATCTCCTGACTCTCCCCTGACTTATCCCCTGACTCTCCCCTGACTCATCCCCTGACTCATCCCCTCTTTCCCTAAGCAGTTGCTTTGTAATCCCCGGCAGTCGGCAGTTTGTTTACCGCAGTACAATTTACCATTTCGCTCTGTTTGCTCAGCTTCCTGCTTCCTTCCTGTTGTCAACTTCAGTGTTGTGCCGGCTGTTTATGAAAATCTGTGCGGCTATGTTATTTATGAACTGTGGCTCTGTTTTCTGCTTTAACCATTCTCACTGCCTCTGTTGTCCAGCACCGTACTATTAATATGATCGTAATAAACCCGCACTGATCCAGAGTGATTGCCCGCCTCGCTGAAGTGAGCTGCTGATTCTCACTCGCTCAGGCGAGCCAAATGTTTCTTACAATAATAATTAATCATCTAAGCTTTATCAGCAGTGCACGAAATATGCTGGATGTCTCCGTCTGTGCTGGCTTATCTTTTTTTTCATTTGTATTCAAGTTGTCTGCTGACAGCTGGCGAAACCTATCCATATGCTTATTAGTACATCTGCACTATTGCAACTCCCGGACTGTCACTCGAGCTTCATCGCGTCAGAAATGCTAAAACGCACACGTCAGGCATTAGATAAGGTGATGATCTCTGACAGTGACGCTGGAATCTCGTGAGGTTTTTTTGAGATGTCTGACCACCGGTGTACAGCGTGTGCTGTTGAAGTTCGAAGATCGCATTTTATTCTTCGCCTTTCTTGGCTCAGCTGTTGGCTGCATTATTGTCTATTCTTAGTCGGACTGAGCGGCCAGCCTCCCAGATCCCCAGTTGCTGTGCCAGCCTCCCAGATCCTCAGTTGCTGGGCCAGCCTCCCAGATCCTCAGTTGCTGGGCCAGCCTCCCAGATCCTCAGTTGCTGTGCCAGCCTCCCAGATCCTCAGTTGCTGTGCCAGCCTCCCAGATCCTCAGTTGCTGGGCCAGCCTCCCAGATCCTCAGTTGCTGGGCCAGCCTCCCAGATCCTCAGTTGCTGGGCCAGCCTCCCAGATCCTCAGTTGCTGGGCCAGCCTCCCAGAGTGCCAGTTGCTGTGCCAGCCTCCCAGATCTTCAGTTGCTGGGCCAGCCTCCCAGATCCTCAGTTGCTGGGCCAGCCTCCCAGATCCTCAGTTGCTGGGCCAGCCTCCCAGATCCTCAGTTGCTAGGCCAGCCTCCCAGATCCTCAGTTGCTGGGCCAGCCTCACAGATCCTCAGTTGCTGGGCCAGCCTCCCAGATCCTCAGTTGCTGTGCCAGTCTCCCAGATCCTCAGTTGCTGGGCCAGCCTCCCAGATCCTCAGTTGCTGGGCCAGCCTCCCAGATCCTCAGTTGCTGTGCCAGCCTCCCAGATCTTCAGTTGCTGGGCCAGCCTCCCAGATCCTCAGTTGCTGGGCCAGTCTCCCAGATCCTCAGTTGCTGGGCCAGCCTCCCAGATCCTCAGTTGCTGGGCCAGCCTCCCAGATCCTCAGTTGCTGTGCCAGCCTCCCAGATCCTCAGTTGCTGGGCCAGCCTCCCAGATCCTCAGTTGCTGGGCCAGCCTCCCAGAGTGCCAGTTGCTGTGCCAGCTTCCCAGATCCTCTGTTGCTGGGCCAGCCTCCCAGATCCTCAGTTGCTGGGCCAGCCTCCCAGATCCTCAGTTGCTGGGCCAGCCTCCCAGATCCTGTTGCTGGGCCAGCCTCCCAGAGTGTCAGTTGCTGGGCCAGCCTCCCAGATCCTCAGTTGCTGGGCCAGCCTCCCAGATCCTCAGTTGCTGGGCCAGCCTCCCAGATCCTCAGTTGCTGGGCCAGCCTCCCAGATCCTCAGTTGCTGTGCCAGCCTCCCAGAGCGTCAGTTGCTGGGCCAGCCTCCCAGATCCTCAGTTGCTGGGCCAGCCTCCCAGAGTGCCAGTTGCTGTGCCAGCTTCCCAGATCCTCAGTTGCTGGGCCAGCCTCCCAGATCCTCAGTT
The DNA here is from genome assembly GCA_002269645.1 of Macrostomum lignano. Taxonomy (NCBI): domain Eukaryota; kingdom Metazoa; phylum Platyhelminthes; family Macrostomidae; genus Macrostomum; species Macrostomum lignano. Next base: position 18,828 of record NIVC01002527.1, on the reverse strand, counting down.
GCTGGGCCAGCCTCCCAGATCCTCAGTTGCTGGGCCAGCCTCCCAGATCCTGTTGCTGGGCCAGCCTCCCAGATCCTCAGTTGCTGGGCCAGCCTCCCAGATCCTCAGTTGCTGGGCCAGCCTCCCAGATCCTCAGTTGCTGGGCCAGCCTCCCAGAGTGCCAGTTGCTGGGCCAGCCTCCCAGATCCTCAGTTGCTGGGCCAGCCTCCCAGATCCTCAGTTGCTTGGTCAGCCTCCCAGATCCTTAAGTGCTGGGCCACCGGATTATCATATCCGGATTATATAATATGATTATCATATCATATTAAGGTCTCGGTTTCAAGGGCTGCATTTAAAAAAAACATTTTCCTTAAGAATAAGACATTTATAAAAACTCGGTCCCAGACTTTGATAAAAGTTAGATAACTTGGCAGATAATTTGATGAAAGTTTTTCGTCAGGCGTGTCGTTCACGATGCGCTACGTTTTCTCAGAGGCAAACTTTGCTTCCTGTATTTTTGACGAGTTGGGAGCCCTTTTCTGTCAGGTACGAGTATTAAAGTCCTGTTGATTGCAGCTGCTGTTGCCTCTCTGCCTCAGTCTAACAAGACATCTTGTATTTGATGTTGAAGGCAGACGATGTCGCTATGCTGAATCAAAATGATATGCCTAGCCCATTGGAAGCCGTAGCTCTTCCTTAATTATAGGCTTGTTCATGATTATTGATTGATGATCTTAGGTTAACCTTTTTAATAAGGACGGTCAGAATCCTGGAGATGGCGCAATTAGGGCTTCAACTATCCCTTATACTCGTAGCTCTAGGATTTAGGGTCGCCTATTAAATCCATGGGTAGATTTGGAAATACAGGGTTGCCTATTAAATCCATGGGTAGATTTGGAAATCCAGGGTCGCCTATTAAATATATGGGTAGATTTGGAAATCCAGGGTCGCCTATTAAATCCATAGGTAGATTTAGAAATCCAGGGTCGCCTATTAAATCCATAGGTAGATTTGAAATCCAGGGTCGCCTATTAAATCCATGGGTAGATTTGGAAATCCAGGGTCGCCTATTAAATATATGGGTAGATTTAGAAATCCAGGGTCGCCTATTAAATATATGGATAGATTTGGAAATCCAGGGTCGCCTATTAAATCCATGGGTAGATTTGGAAATCCAGGGTCGCCTATTAAATCCATGGGTAGATTTGGAAATCCAGGGTCGCCTATTAAATCCGTGGGTAGATTTGGAAATCCAGGGTTGATTTAAAAGTCCAGGGTCGCCGTGGCAGTTCTTCGCAGTTTTTTAAATTCAAAAGCTGCACTTCAAAACTCTGCAGTCATTTAGGAATGAAATTTCATCGCATAATAACCAATGAAGTGGGGCCTGGGCCTCCAGCGTCCGCCAATTTCTTTTTACATCATCTTTGACTTCAGTCGAGAGAGTCTGCCGCTGCATTCTGTAGCGATGGCAAACTGGTTCAATTAAATTCCTCCGTCTCCGTTTGCGAATTCCCATAAGAATGCGGATTTTCATCTGCGAGCTGAAGGCAACTTCCCTGACTAAGCTGAACTCCAGATCCTGTTTAAACCCGTCTGCCAGCTGATCCCAAACTTTATTTACTCTAACTGACTGATAGAGATAGAACATGCACCTATGCGGCTCTCACACGAAAGGTCAAACAGAATTTAAAGAATTTTTCATGCGCCGGCTTCTGACCTTATTTACGAGTACTTCGAAAAGTGGGTGAGGCAGTCCTGTGGGTGAACTGGGTGGGTGGTGCAGTCCTGTGGGTGAACTGGGTGGGTGGTGCAGTCCTGTGGGTGAACTGGGTGGGTGGTGCAGTCCTGTGGGTGAACTGGGTGGGTGGTGCAGTCCTGTGGGTGAACTGGGTGGGTGGTGCAGTCCTGTGGGTGAACTGGGTGGGTGGTGCAGTCCTGTGGGTGAACTGGGTGGGTGGTGCAGTCCTGTGGGTGAACTGGGTGGGTGGTGCAGTCCTGTGGGTGAACTGGGTGGGTGGTGCAGTCCTGTGGGTGAACTGGGCGGGTGGTGCAGTCCTGTGGGTGAACTGGGCGGGTGGTGCAGTCCTGTGGGTGAACTGGGTGGGTGGTGCAGTCCTGTGTATTAACTGGGTGGGTGGTGCCGTCCTGTGGGTGAACTGGGTGGGTGGTGCAGTCCTGTGGGTGAACTGGGTGGGTGGTGCAGTCCTGTGGGTGAACTGGGTGGGTGGTGCAGTCCTGTGGGTGAACTGGGTGGGTGGTGCAGTCCTGTGGGTGAACTGGGTGGGTGGTGCAGTCCTGTGGGTGAACTGGGTGGGTGGTGCAGTCCTGTGGGTGAACTGGGCGGGTGGTGCAGTCCTGTGGGTGAACTGGGTGGGTGGTGCAGTCCTGTGTATTAACTGGGTGGGTGGTGCCGTCCTGTGGGTGAACTGGGTGGGTGGTGCAGTCCTGTGGGTGAACTGGACGGGTGGTGCAGTCCTGTGGGTGAACTGGGCGTGTGGTGCAGTCCTGTGGGTGAACTGGGCGGGTGGTGCAGTCCTGTGGGTGAACTGGGCGGGTGGTGCAGTCTTGTGCGTGAACTGGGTGGGTGAGGCAGTCCTGCGGGTGAACTGTGGAAACCTCAGCAAAATTTTATAGCGCTTGCTAACCTTTAGTTGTAAAATAAAACAGAAAACTAGAGAAGAGAGAGCTTCATATTTATTGCTTTCTATATTTTGTTTTTATTTTGCAACGTTGTGGATTTTCACGCGTCTGCAGCAGAGAGAAAAACAAAAGCAAAATTAAGTTTTCGAAAATATGCTGATTACAGTTAGTAATTTTAGGGCTTAGGGCTCCGTGCTTTGTTCTGGTTATAAAGTACATTGAGTAATATTTGATGGTTCTGCGTCTTTAGCGGGTCGGGTCTAAGAATAAACCTCAGCTTGAACTGGTCTGTCTGTCTGTCTGTCTCTCTGTCTGTCTGTCTGTCTGTCTGTCTGTCTGTCTGTCTGTCTGTCTGTCTTAGTGTCTGTCTGTCTGTCTGTCTGTCTGTCTGTCTGTCTGTCTGTCTGTCTGTCTGTCTGTCTGTCTGTCTGTCTGTCTGTCTGTCTGTCTGTCTGTCTTTTTCCTATACATGTATCTCTCTCCCTTCCATCTCTGCCACTATCACTACACCCATAGTATTCGCTATCTCTATATGGGTAAAGTGACCATATGGTCCAGAGTATCTTCAAGATCTGTTTGTATGCTTTTCTCTTCAAGGAGGCAAAAAAAAATAATCGACAGTTGAAGTGAGTGCGAGTTTGCATAATGATTTTGATGCATGAAATACAGATGTGCTGAAGCTTGAGAGTGTCACTGCTGACTGCCGTCAGGCCGGGCTGCATCGACCGCCCATTAAAATTCCATTGTCGATCGGCGCTCTGAAATGATTTCGCCAGAATATTTCGATATCGCAAAAAGTTTTTGGCTGGGGATTAAATCTTGTTTGCAATATTTGATTGCGCAAAAATTTTCCAGATAAGATCAAAAATTGAAATAAACATATTTATCAGTTGGGCCACAGCTGTGCAAAGAAAATTATCTTATTTCATATCAGCAGCTGTTGCTTTGATTTCAGTCTCTAGGGAGCGGGGGTGCTGCTGGCTAATCCACTCTTATTGCTAAAGAAGATGGATAATCTACTTCGTATGATTAGATCCCAAATCCATATTAAGCTACCGCATATGCTACCTACTGCCAGATTAATTTCCCGCGGGCGCCCAGTCAATAGCCAAAACTAAGCCGTTCGTCTTTGTTAGTCTCGACTCCGAGTTTCAAAAGCAGGAAATTATTGCCATAAAACTTCACAGTTTTGAGAAGGCAAAGGGTAAAACAAAATCTAATGAATCTCTAAATTCGACTCCATTGCTGACTGTACAATCTTTTAGATAGGTCAAGCCTAAACTCTATCCTTCAGCACCCACCTCACGCCTTGTGCCTCTGCCCCTAGAACAACCCGATTCTCTATCCCTCAGCACCCACCTCACGCCTTGTCCCTCTGCCCCTCGAATAACCCGATTCTCTATCCTTCAGCACCCACCTCACGCCTTGTCCCTCTGCCCCTAGAACAACCCGATTCTCTATCCCTCAGCACCCACCTCACGCCTTGTCCCTCTGCCTCTAGAATAACCCGATTCTCTATCCCTCAGCACCCACCTCACGCCTTGTGCCTCTGCCCCTAGAACAACCCGATTCTCTATCCTTCAGCACCCACCTCACGCCTTGTCCCTCTGCCCCTAGAATAACCCGATTCTCTATCCTTCAGCACCCACCTCACGCCTTGTCCCTCTGCCCCTAGAACAACCCGATTCTCTATCCCTCAGCACCCACCTCACGCCTTGTCCCTCTGCCCATAGAATTCTGTGGAATAACCCGATTCTCTATCCTTCAGCACCTCACGCCATGTCCCTCTATCTGCCCCACTCGAGCCCAAGCTGCTTTCAACGGACACCACACACCTCAGTTCAATCTGGCGCCCTCCATGCGGCGCAGCATCTCCCGTAGCTGCTGAACATTGCCATCATTGGCGTCACCGCATGAGAGCTCCGGCTTAGCGACGGAGTGGCTGCATGGGCTGCCGTTGTGAACGCGCGGGGCCTTTCCAACATTCAAGCCGCGGCTCCCTGCATAGATTGAAGCATTTTTTAATTTCAATTTCATTGAATCGTGACAAGTTGTAGAAGTAGAATTGCATGCTTATTTTTCTGGGATGTGATTAAATTTAATGGATTCTACGAGCGAGCTAGAATGTCGTAAAAGTAGTCAAAGCAATTTTGCTTGATAAATCGGAGCCCTGATAGAAATCACAAATTTAAGAGGTATTAATTTTTTCCTAAAGCCAATTAAAAAATTCACTCTGATTGATTTTCACCTCTGGCCATCCGTGACGGAGGTACAAATGTTCTACACAGCTTTTAACCAAGTAATTTCAAAATGTAACTCTGTTTAAGCAATAGGAATCTACCGGAGCATCGAAGGAGACGTTTGAATTCGCGCCGGAATTTTCCCGACATGGCATTGTAGATCACCGGGTTGATGGCCGAATTGACAAAGATCAGCAGGCGGCTCACGGCCACGAACCACTCGGAGTTGAGGCGGCGATCCGCGGCGGCGAAGCTGTTGTAGGCGACCATCAGGCGGTAAGGCAGCCACAGGAAAGCGAACATTGTCACTACCACGAATAGCATCTTGACTACCTGCGGATGGAGCGAACCGGAAGGCTTCAGAAGGGTTATCATTTTCTTTTTTCGCTCTCAATATATCTCTTCACGCCTTTAAACACCCACCCACGCCTCGTCCTGCCCCTCAGCACCGACCCCACGCCTTGTCTCTCTACCCCTCTGCACCCACCCTACGCCTCGCCTCTGTCCCTCTGCACCCACCCCACGCCTCGCCTCTGCCCCTCTGCACCCACCCCACGCCTCGCCTCTGCCCCTCTGCACCCACCCCACGCCTCGCCTCTCTGCCCCTCTGCACCCACCCCACGCCTCGCCTCTGCCCCTTTGCACCCACCCCACGCCTCGCCTTTCTGCCCCTCGACACCCATTCACGCCTCGCTTCGCTATCTTCTCTATACTACTCTACATCCAGCCTCTGCGCCCCCCCCCAATAAACTGATAGTTAAGTCAAAATTATCAACACTTTTTTTGCTCTTAACAAATGCGCTTTATTTTAAGCAGTTAGTTCTTGAATAAAAAATTAGGCAGGTTGCTTTCTCGATTTTCGTCAACTCTCCGCTTTTCATTACAGACTTGCAGGTGTCCGCCAAGGTTGGCCAATAAATTATACAGGGTACCGCTTGAAGCGACTTGGAGTGGGAGATATATGCTTGTTTTCCCCTATTCCCTTCCAAAAATGCTATAACTTGTCAATAATATTATGCTCTAGTTAGTTCGATTATGTCTTGCCAGGTGCTTCAAGGTGGGCAATCATTTTTCATCTTTGTCCCGTTTTGTCCGTGTTGGTTTTATAATTAGCTAAATTAGGCTCTCTTACACCTGGCGCCTCTGGCAAATCATTGTCCCCGAGGGCCTTCAGCCCCCATCCGCACCGACATATACAACTTGCATACCAAATTCGGTCTTTCGACTGCCTCAAAGCCTATAAGTAGCTCACAGCCCCTCACACTATAAATTTCTCAAAACTATCTCAAATGTTATCTATTTCAAAATCATTTTAAACATGTCACACTCACACAGGGGTGCACAGCGGCCCTAACTTTATTTATCATGAGGCATGTACACTTCCTTGCCATGTGCCTTGGGGGTTGGCCCTCAAGGCCGTTAATTGCACGAGCAGAGCCAAGCCGAGATTCCCATTTAGCCCCAAATTAATGTGACTGCACTTGGAATCGAGCCTGGGCCGCTGGGACATCAAAACACTAGGCTACGGACCCCAACACGGCTCTTAAAATCGCAAGATTTTACACACTTGTCACTCATAATCCCAAAGACTGCTCAAGATCAGGGGCGTTGCCATGGATTTTATGGTGGGGGGAAAAAGCCAAAATCCTACATGTACAATATTTTCAGATTATCGTCAGCGCTCACTTTGGCGCCACAGGCACTCATTTTAGCGCCACAGGCACTCATTTTAGCGCCACAGGCACTCATTTTAGCGCCACAGGCACTCATTTTAGCGCCACAGGCACTCATTTTAGCGCCACAGGCACTCATTTTAGCGCCGCAGGCACTCATTTTAGCGCCGGAGCCACTCATTTTAGCGCCACAGGCACTCATTTTAGCGCCACAGGCACTCATTTTAGCGCCGCAGGACATGTGTCCCTGTCCTCCCGGTGGCGACGCCCCTGCTCAAGACAATTCCCCAGGCCAGCCAACCTGGATTCGACTCTGCAGCAGCCTGGCGGTATTCGACGATCTCAGCGGCTCCGTCATTCTGGCGATGCCGCTCCCGGTGTCGCTGCCGCAGCATCGGCCGCCTCTTCTCTCGACTCCGTCGCGGCCGTTGCTCCTAGAGGCAGACGAGCGGAACAGAGCCCTGGCGATGGCGGTGTACACGCCAGACAGAAGCAGCAGCGGCACCACATAGAACAGGCTGAGGTCGGCCAGGTACAGCGACATGTAGATGGGGTCGGACCTGGCCAGCTTGTGCTGGCAGCTGGGCACCTCCAGGCTGCCGTTTCCCGGCCGGGTCGGCCTGACCGTGGCCAGGTACAGCCAGGGCGCGTTGTAGGCCAGGCCGAATGTCCAGATTCCAGCGATGATGCGGAAGGCGCGGCGGACGGTGCAGGCTGTCTTCGCAGTGATGGGATGGCAGATGGCCACCCAGCGCTCCAAGGAGAAGGCCGTGATGGAGAAGGCCGAGGTGTTCACCCCCACGTAGGTGAGGTAGACCGACAGCTTGCAGCCGGCCAGGCCACAGAGCAGCCAGCGGTCCCGGACGATGTTCAGCTCCGTTACCATGGTGACGGCTCCAACAATTAGAACCACCAGATCAGCAAGGGACAGGGACACCAGGTAGCAGTTGGTGGTGGTGATCATGCGGCCGCGGGCGGTGAGCACCACCGCCATCACCAGCACGTTGCCGACAAAGCCGATGCAGAGGATGAGGAGGGACAGAGCCGTCCCGGTGACCCTGATCGGGATATCGTAGTACAGCAGCGACTCCTGCTGCTGCTGATCCATGTGCAGCAGCTCCTTTGATTCCATGCCGCTTCCGGATTTCGGTTCTTGACAGCTAGGGGAGGATGCGGGCGATTTCCTTCCTGGCAGCGCGATGGCTTCTCGATGGCTGCCGCAAAGTTTATACTGGGGATGGAGAATCGAGACGCAGCTAATCCCATCTCATGGCCAATGGGGAAGTTGCTGTGCTGCTCAAGCCTGAGCCTTAGGTTTGTAGCGGCCAATACCAGGAAAAGGGTGGTTCTGACAATCCTGACAGCCTCATTCTGACCATGACCATACTGACAATCTCACTCTGACCATCCTGACAATCTCACTCTGACCATCCTGAGAATCTCACTCTGACCATACTGAGAATCTCACTCTGACCATACTGACAATCTCACTCTGACCATTCTGACAATTTCATGCTGATCATCCTGACAATCTCACTCTGACCATCCTGAAAATCTCATGCTGACCATCTCATGCTGACCATCCTGACAATCTCATGCTGACCATCTCATGCTGACCATCCTGACAATCTCATGCTGACCATCCTGACAATCTCACTCTGACCATCCTGACAATCTCATGCTGACCATCTCATGCTGACCATCTCATGCTGACCATCTCATGCTGACCATCTCATGCTGACCATCTCATGCTGACCATCTCATGCTGACCATCTCATGCTGACCATCTCATGCTGACCATCCTGACAATCTCAGGCTGACCATCCTGACAATCTCACTTTGACCATCCTGACAATCTCATGCTGACCATCTCATGCTGACCATCTCATGCTGACCATCTCATGCTGACCATCCTGACAATCTCACTCTGACCATCCTGACAATCTCATGCTGACCATCTCATGCTGACCATCTCATGCTGACCATCCTGACAATCTCACTCTGACCATCCTGACAATCTCATGCTGACCATCTCATGCTGACCATCTCATGCTGACCATCTCATGCTGACCATCCTGACAATCTCACTCTGACCATCCTGACAATCTCATGCTGACCATCTCATGCTGACCATCTCATGCTGACCATCTCATGCTGACCATCTCATGCTGACCATCTCATGCTGACCATCCTGACAATCTCATGCTGACCATCCTGACAATCTCACTTTGACCATCCCTGACAATCTCACTCTGACCATCCTGACAATCTCATGCTGACCATCTCATGCTGACCATCCTGACAATCTCATGCTGACCATCTCATGCTGACCATCTCATGCTGACCATCTCATGCTGACCATCTCATGCTGACCATCTCATGCTGACCATCTCATGCTGACCATCTCATGCTGACCATTTCATGCTGACCATCTCATGCTGACCATCCTGAAAATCTCATGCTGACCATCTCATGCTGACCATCTCATGCTGACCATCTCATGCTGACCATCTCATGCTGACCATCTCATGCTGACCATCTCATGCTGACCATCTCATGCTGACCATTTCATGCTGACCATCTCATGCTGACCATCCTGACAATCTCACTTTGACCATCCTGACAATCTCACTTTGACCATCCTGACAATCTCACTTTGACCATCCTGACAATCTCACTTTGACCATCCTGACAATCTCACTCTGACCATCCTGACAATCTCACTTTGACCATCCTGACAATCTCACTCTGACCATCCTGACAATCTCATGCTGACCATCCTGAAAATCTCATGCTGACCATCTCATGCTGACAATCTCATGCTGACCATCCTGACAATCTCATGCTGACCATCCTGACAATCTCACTCTGACCATCCTGACAATCTCATGCTGACCATCCTGACAATCTCACTTTGACCATCCTGACAATCTCACTTTGACCATCCTGACAATCTCACTCTGACCATCCTGACAATCTCACTTTGACCATCCTGACAATCTCACTCTGACCATCCTGACAATCTCATGCTGACCATCCTGAAAATCTCATGCTGACCATCTCATGCTGACAATCTCATGCTGACCATCCTGACAATCTCATGCTGACCATCCTGACAATCTCACTCTGACCATCCTGACAATCTCATGCTGACCATCCTGACAATCTCACTTTGACCATCCTGACAATCTCACTTTGACCATCCTGACAATCTCACTTTGACCATCCTGACAATCTCACTTTGACCATCCTGACAATCTCACTCTGACCATCCTGACAATCTCACTTTGACCATCCTGACAATCTCACTTTGACCATCCTGACAATCTCACTCTGACCATCCTGACAATCTCATGCTGACCATCCTGACAATCTCACTCTGACCATCCTGACAATCTCATGCTGACCATCTCATGCTGACCATCTCACTCTGACCATCCTGACAATCTCACTCTGACCATCCTGACAATCTCATGCTGACCATCTCATGCTGACCATCTCACTCTGACCATCCTGACAATCTCACTCTGACCATCCTGACAATCTCACTCTGACCATCCTGACAATCTCACTCTGACCATCCTGACAATCTCACTCTGACCATCCTGACAATCTCACTTTGACCATCCTGACAATCTCACTCTGACCATCCTGACAATCTCATGCTGACCATCCTGACAATCTCACTCTGACCATCCTGACAATCTCATGCTGACCATCTCATGCTGACCATCTCACTCTGACCATCCTGACAATCTCACTCTGACCATCCTGACAATCTCATGCTGACCATCTCATGCTGACCATCTCACTCTGACCATCCTGACAATCTCACTCTGACCATCCTGACAATCTCACTCTGACCATCCTGACAATCTCACTCTGACCATCCTGACAATCTCACTCTGACCATCCTGACAATCTCACTCTGACCATCCTGACAATCTCACTCTGACCATCCTGACAATCTCACTCTGACCATCCTGACAATCTCACTCTGACCATCCTGACAATTTCATGCTGACCATCCTGACAATCTCACTCTGACCATCCTGACAATCTCACTCTGACCATCCTGACAATTTCATGCTGGCCACTCTGAAAGGCTTTTTACCAACTTACAAGACAAGCCAAACTCCCCCATTGCATTCAACGCACCTGCACGGTGCCGCGCCGGTATTTAATTCTGAAATCCTGCAATTTGGAATTTGGGACTTCTTTCCACGAAAGAGTAGAGCCATTGCAGCTGAGGACGGGACCAGCATTCTAATATCGATCAGGTGCATTCTGGCCCACCAATTTCAGTTCCAACAAAATTGAGCTGAAAAAATTGCTTTTACTGTGCGCCAGGAAAGACAGCTGATGCCGCTTCTGCTGCAGGTCAGGAAATTTGCTTGTTGCAGAAAATGGGAGTGAGAGAATGGCTAAACTACCCGAGGAACCTACATCGCCATTCAAACTGGGATTAAAGCCTTTATTGCTAAATTGTCAAGTACAGCTGGTTGCTGTGGGGCCTTTTGTCCTCACGCTTTGCAGAGCCCATGTGTGCGCGTTGATTACAGAATTGCCCAGAAAAAGAGGCAACATACGAAAGAAAAAGCAATTTTGATTTGGATGGCCCCACAGTTCCGGACGACAACACAACTGTTGGAGACAGTGCGGACTCTCAGGGTCAAGCTATGGGTCTGTCTATGGGCAAAACCAAATCTCCTGCTGCCAAATAGCAGTTCTCTATACTTGATTGGCTCAACCCACAGATTCTATACACAGATTCTTCTTCTGTAGACGAAAGACAAGTGAGATTATATCAAATATTTTCTAATAGATTTGTGCAAAGAGAATGGAGATTTCCAAGAGCATCCCCGAAGAATGCTTGCTGAGATTCTAAAAACACTTGCATGCATGGAAATCTACCGTATACTTGTGTTGCAGTTTGCCTGGGACAAAGTGAGGATTTACCACAGACAGTCTCCGCACCCGCCCGCTGCCTCTGCACTGAACCCTCAGAGTCTCAGATATCCACAACCAGCAAGCTGCCTACCTTTCATCGCCTCGGCGCCAATCAGCGCCAATATAAAGCGCAAAAAAGCAACATTTTAAAATCGTGTTTATACCTGTAAGTATGCCATCAACCTTTTAACTTGCAATGGTAAAAATTATGATCAAGAAATTTTAATGGTCGGGCCGTTTAGGGGGGTTATGACCTGATCATTGACTCCCATGACCCATGACCCCCATTGACCCCTATGACCCCATGACCCCATTGACCCCATGACCCCATGTCCCCATTGACCCCCATCGGCCCTCATGACCCATGACCACCATGACCCCATGACCCATAACCCCCATTGACCCCCATGATCCCATGTCCCCCATTGACCCCATCGGCCCTCATGACCCCATGACCCATAACCCCCATTGACCCCCATGATCCCATGTCCCCCATTGACCCCCATCGGCCCTCATGACCCATGACCCATAACCCCCATTGACCCCCATGATCCCATGTCCCCCATCGGCCCTCATGACCCCATGACGCCATGACCCCATTGACCCCATTGACCCCATGACCCCATGACCCCATGACCCCATTACCCCATGACCCCATGACCCATAACCCCCATGACCCCATGACCCCATGACCCCATTGACCCCATGACCCCATGACCCCATGACCCCATGACCCCATGACCCATAACCCCCATTGATCCCCATGATCCCATGTCCCCCATTGACCCCCATCGGCCCTCATGACCCCATGACCACCATGACCCCATGACCCCATGTCCCCCATTGACCCCATCGGCCCTCATGACCCCATGATCACCATGACCCCATGACCCATAACCCCCATTGACCCCCATGATCCCATGTCCCCCATTGACCCCCATCGGCCCTCATGACCCCATGACCCATAACCCCCATTGACCCCCATGATCCCATGTCCCCCATTGACCCCCATCGGCCCTCATGACCCCATGCCCTATTGACCCCATGACCCCATGTCCCCCATTGACCCCCATCGGCCCTCATGACCCCATGATCACCATGACCCCATGACCCATAACCCCCATTGACCCCCATGATCCCATCTCCCCCATCGACCCCCATCGGCCCTCATGACCCCATGACCCCCATTGACCCCATGACCCCATGACCCCATGACGCCATGACCCCATGACCCCATGACCCCATGACCCATAACCCCCATTGATCCCCATGATCCCATGTCCCCCATTGACCCCCATCGGCCCTCATGACCCCATGACCACCATGACCCCATGACCCCATGTCCCCCATTGACCCCCATCGGCCCTCATGACCCCATGATCACCATGACCCCATGACCCATAACCCCCATTGACCCCCATGATCCCATGTCCCCCATTGACCCCATGACCCCATGACCTATGACCCCAATTGACCCCCATGACCCCATGACCCCATGGTTTACCCAGATTACTGAACAAAATCAGGTAAAATTAAATTCAAATTAATTGCTTTCAAATGTACTCGTATTTTACTCACGTGAACGCAAGCAAAGAACGACCGATTTGGATGATACTAAATATTTTTCAACGCTTTTTTATTTCATTGGCTTGAATCAGAGCAACAAGAAAAAATATTAATGTTTTGATCAGTGGAGTGCACAGCCGGGGACGATAAACATGGGGAGAGAAGGGAGCTGGGAAGACACGAATCGGAAAGTCCAAGGAAGCACGGTTGTTAACACAGGAAAAACTCCTGGCTCTCGGGTAGGGGAATATAAAATAATAACGGAGAAAATTTTTAATACCGAATAGCCACAGCCTCGAGCGCGCGGGGAAGACAGAAGACAGTCATCGCTACGTTTGGGCGAGCTTTTTGTAAATTATAATTTCGCGGCTATTAGTAGGAAAATTTGCCAAATCCGGGTTTCCGCAACAGAACAGTTCAGTCGTGTAGAAAATAATTTGAGAGCGTTTTTTGAGAGCTAAACTAGACTGGGAGCGAGCAAGGGGTTCCACTGCAATAGAAAATCCATGCATTTAGGGCAATTTTTCTACTGTCTATGGTCAGAACTATGGTTATAATTACTTAGATACATAGCCTAAGCCGACCCGCTGTAGAATGTCTATGGCCAAAACTCTATAGACCATTGGTTCAATGCAAAGCGAGACTGTCTATGGTAAAGCCTTACTTAATCCTATAGTGGATTCAATCGTTCGCTGGTAGTCTATTTTTAGCTCTCAAAATGCTATTGTTCATTTGAATTCGATTTTAACAGTCTGTTCACTTCTTGGTCTTCTTCTTTCGCGCCACCCGCTTCTTGGTCTTCTGGTCGATCAGCTGCTGCGACTGTTTCTTCACGGCCGCCCGGGACAGCACTTCGCCGTCGTCTTCGGCCGAGTCCGAGTCGTCGTCGTAGCTCTTCTCCCGCGACTGGCCGGCCAGGCTGATGCGCACGTTGTGCTGCGGCAGCTTCGACTCCACCTGCTGGTTGAACTCCTCCGCTCGCATCGCCTTCAGCTCGGCCTCGACGTCCTCCTTTTCCAGTTCCGCCATGAGCTTCAGCAGGCGCTCCTCGCACTTGCCGAGCACGTCTAGAACGTAGGCGTCGCTTGACGGATCAATCTGGGCCTGCGCGGCGTGGCTGCGCGCCACCTTGATGTGCGACAGCTTCTCGTGCAGGTGGTCCACGCCGGCCTTGCACTGCACCAACACCTTGGAGGCGGACTCGAGCTCCTGTTCCACGGCGGCCCTGTCTTCCTCCTCGCGGCGCAGCTGAGTCTGGTAGTTCTCCAGAATCTTCTGTCCGGAGCTCAGTTTGCACTCACCGGAATACTTCACGTCGTCGAACTGCGTCTTTAGCGTGTCCCTTTCGGCTCGCAGTCTCTGCGTCTCCTTCTCGGAGTCCTTCTTCAGCTCCTCGAGGTGCTCCCGGGTGGAGCCCTGGTTCTCGAAGCGGATGACCACCTCATTCAGGTCGCTGACGCCTGTGGCCTCCTTGATGCGCTTGAAGGCCTCCTGCAGGTCGGTGATCTTCTCCTGCTGACTGTCGCCGAGGGAGGACGAGGTTCTCTCCGGGCCCTGGTCCTGCGTTGAGTCTCGCTGGGCCTGGCGTCGCTCCATCTTCTCGTACTGCAGCCTCTTCTCGTCCGCCTCGGATTTGAGCTTGTGGATCTCCTGCTCACGACGCTTGCGCTCGGTATAGACTGTCTCCTCCATCTTCTTGAGCTTGTGCGCAGCCTCCTCTTTGCCTGAAGTTGAGTTGGGGTCGGGGGGGGGGAATTGGAAATCGGAGACTTGTAGTTCCTCACTGCTTTTGCAATTTTACAGAGGAGAAAGAGGAGAGAGGAGAGAGGAGAGAGGAGAGAGGAGAGAGGGGAGAGGAGAGAGGGGAGAGGAGAGAAGAGAGAGGGGAGAGGAGAGAGGAGAGAGGGAAGAGGAGAGAAGAGAGAGGGGAGAGGAGAGAGGAGAGAGGGGAGAGAAGAGAGGGGAGAGGAGAGAGGGGAGAGGAGAGAGAGGAGAGGAGAGAGGAGAGAGGAGGGAGAGGGGAGAGGAGAGAGGGGAGAGGGGAGAGGAGAGGGAGAGGAGAGAAGAGAGAAGAGGGGAGAGAAGAGGGGAGAGAGAGTGATCTGAGAAGAGAGATGAACATTGAGCCGAATTGCTATTGTGAAGTGTCAAGGGACCCGAGGGCCGGATAAGAACGGCTTCGTCCCAAAAATATTGGAATACGGCTGAATGTAAACTTCACTACAAGGCAAATCTGGGCAGTGTGAAACAAAATTTTCATTTTTGCCAAACGATTGCCCTGTAAATCGCAATAACCGAGGCTTGACCGCAACGAAGTCTTAGCAGGAGGATAAACTCGTTTTAAAATGCATTAGAGAGATTAAAAGGAAATCAAGGCTTAGCTCAGAATTAGCATTTCCGCTTTATTTCAAAAACGGAAAGCAACAGACCAAAGCAAAATTCAAGTCCGAACCGCGAACACCCCTTGGCTGCTGCTACTCACTGCGGTTGGCCTCCTCGGCTGTGCGCTCCAGCTCGCTGATCTCCTCTCGGCCTTCGCGAATCTCCGCCTCCATCGCGTCAAGCGTGTTGCCGAAGCTCAGGTGGTCCTCCTGCAGCCGGGATTTGATCTGCTCGTAGGTTCGCTTGATGTGCTCAGCCTCCTTCAGCTTCATGTTGGTCTTGTCCATCTTGTTCTCCAGGTCGCGCAGTCGACGGCCCTCGTAGCTCTCGCCCTCCTCCGTAGCCTTGGCCTCCTCGGCGTCCTGCTCCATCTCCTTGTTCTCCTGCTGCAGCTCGTCCAGCTTCCTCTGTTTCACCGCCGTCATGTGCTTCAATGCGTTCAGCTTCTTCTTGGTGTCGCTGACCTTGTAGTCCATGGTCTGGATGGCGTCCCGCCCGGTCTTGTTGGACAGTGCCGCCCGCTCCACCGGCCGGTCCTGGAAGGCCTGATTGATCACGTGATCATCAGCTGACAGCCGATCTTTGAGCTGCTTGCGCAGGTCTTTGTTCTCCTTGCGGAGCTGCCCAATCTTTTCCTTGTTCTGCTTCTGGGTGTAATAGCTGTTCTCATAGTAGGCTTTCCTGTCTCCCTCCAACAGGTTGATTTTGTTGCGCAGTTCCTCAACTTTTTCCGCCAAAGGTCGCTCTGTCATTTTGATGCTGGCTCAGCATGCAATAGTCAGTTTAAAAGCGAATTAACAGACATTTTTATAGAAGAATTCAAATAAATTTTAGTCATCTGCTTATCTAGCGTATCGGAAAATTGATACTTTAAAACTGAAAGTTTTGTTAATTAAAAAATTTCTTTCTCTTCATAAAATTTACCAGACGAAAAAGCACATACGAGTAGCTGGCATTTAAAATGGAGACTGCTTAACATATTTAATATAACTATATGCACAAGTATAAATTCTGCTGCATGTCCTAAAATAGTATGTTCTTGCATAAGCGAGTATACTTATTTTAAGAGACCATGCTATTTATTGTTTGATCAACTAAAAGTGTATAATTTCTAATAGGCCATATAACCATAGAACATCATAAAATATATCACTAGGTAAGTGTCTGGTGAAGCAAACAAATACTTTCCTTCTCTAATCCCATTAATTGCGTTGGATTTAAGCCATTATAATTAAAAATTATTAATTTACCAAATTTAATAATTCTATCAAATTCTAATCAAGCAAAACTAAAAGATCCAAACATTAAATCAATAGTTTTCGGTTGGATTTTCGACAATGTTCAAACACTGCGATACAGTAAAAGGTACAAAGTTCATTTTTTGAGTCTACGCTCATATGTACGAGTAGTAGGGGTTGTGTCTAGAAGTTTCGCAATCGAAAAGTTTTATAGGAAGCGTCTTCTTGCGTTTAATTGCTTGGCCAAAGAAATCAAACATTTGCTACTACAGCTTGCAGAAATTACGAAGTTAATAGAAGTTCTAATCTTTGTAAATTGTACAATCTAAATTTTTAGCGTTGTTATAGCAGCAATATAGTTATAACTAAATATATCTACTTTTGTATCTTCAAGTTTGACGTTAACAAACTATGGCTAAAATTACCCTTAAGAAACTTTTACATAAAATATGCTTTTGATTTTTTAAATTCCAACTTTAATTACACACTTACGTTTTAATTTTGTTGTATACATCATTTATTATATTTATATACTTCTTCTACTTATATTTATTGTGATTCATTGACATTAGATTAATCGTTTTGAACTGTATAAATAATTATTGATGCTGTCTCAACTTTGTAATTTTATTTAATAATTTTTACTATATTTTCGGTTTTTAATGAGAAGAGAGGAAATAAGTAAAAGATTAGGCAGATCGAGATCTTTACTGTCATCTTCATGGATAATGTGGTGAAAACAGGGAAAACAGGCCTGTGTTTTAGATTACATCTTTTAGTTAGTGGCTTTAGGCTCTACAGTATATATCGATTATATATGTAGAGTATATAGGCAATATATATAGAGCTGAGTGTATACTTATACTAGGCTTAGGCTTCAATAAAGTGTTGCTTATATATTTTACATGGCAGCTTTAGAATAGAATTCCAAGAAAGGCAATGAAATTGGATGGAAAGGTAGAGAGTAGTGTGGAGGGGTGCAGTTGGAAGGTTTAAGCTGGGGGATAAGAGCCAATAAATAATAAGCCTTGGCTTTAAAAATAAATAAAAATGCTTCTATTTAACTTACTACTAAGCTGAAAGTAGCCTGCATGCAAATGTGCTGAATGGCCTATCTAGTTATTCTAGTATCTGTGATCAAGGCTAGTTAAATTTATTTAAAAAAAACAAATTGTTCATATATTGATTTAGGACACTGTAAACAATAAAAATTAATGCCAACAATATAGCTAATTATAAAGTTTATTACATAAAAGTTGTATACAAGGGGTTTCCCAAAAGTCAGTGCACTTTCTTCATTATAGCCTTTTCTGACCAATCAGAAATATTAAGTCTGTTGCAATTGAAAAAAGAATTATCTGCCCATTAAAATGACTTTCTGATTATTTCTATATCCGCTGGCATTCTTGAGATATGAGCACTTTTCTGCCCTACCCCTGTGCTACTTTTACAAATTGCCATAGACCAAAGCTTTGTACCTGATGCATGAAACAACAAAACATTCAACAAATCAACAAAATATCAGCAACATGAAAGCTAAAGAAAGAACAGTCAAAAGTTAATTATCAACATTGTCCTAAGGCTTCTTCACATAGTCACCACTGCGCTGCACACTTCTGCCATTGGCTATGCATGTCAACAAGGCATGTCCCACATGGCCAAGAAAATGGAGAAGACAATCAAGCAGGAAAATTTTGTGCTGCTCTCACTGCTACCCTACTCTCCTGATTTGTCAACAGCTGACTTTGCCTTTTTTCAAAGAGGAAGAAGCTACTGCATGGACAAATCTTTGCTTGTTGTAGGAGCCTGGAAGCATTGACTTGCCAAGTTCTCTTTCATGAGAATGCAGTGCTCAGATTTTGCTGATTGATGACATTGACAACATGCACAGCCAATGGCAGAAGTGTGCAGCGCAGTAATGACTATGTGGGAGAAGCCTCAGGACAATGTTGATGATTAACTTTTGACTGTTCTTTCCTCAGCTTTCATGTTGTGGATGTTTTTGTTGATTCGTTGAATGTTTCATTGTTTCATGCATCAGTACAAAGCTTTAGTCTATGGCAATTTGTAAAGTAGCACAGGGGATGAGGCAGAAAAGTGCTCATATTTTAAGAATGCCAGCAGATACAGAAATAAACAGAAAGTATTTTAATGGGCAGA
>NIVC01002526.1:0-83879 GCA_002269645.1 Macrostomum lignano | reverse complement strand
AAGTGGTGTGAAAATATTGCATAAACTGCTTTACTACAAACAGTATTTATTATTGCTATTAATTAGCTGACACGGTGTGCTCAGAATAATCGCCGCAGTTCCTGTAGTGAGGATATACAGTAGCAAAAGTGCCATATAAGCGCAAGTGTATAACAGAAGGTAACAAATTTTACTAACTACACAGATCGAAGCGAAATAACAAAATAATCATTACAAAATGGATGAATTTGAATAGATTCAAGTTGACTGGCTGGTTTTAACACCACACGCAAAGAAATGTGTCGAGTGCGAGGCGGAGAGCCAAACATGAAGATTTACAGTGTATAGGTATATAGGAGCGGCTCTACACAACAATTACAATGATAAAATAAAAAGAAACTAGCATTAGAAAACGATTTGCACGAGACGGCAACCTCGAGCTTCCAATCGGGCAGACGCTGCTTCATGGGTGTGAAAGATGAGGAACTCAGAAAAGCAAGGTAGAAACACAAAAAGCATCAAAACAATGCACAGTAAAAGAGAGCAGATTTAACTGGCTATTCAATTTGTCTCACAAAAACGGGAGGACAATCCAGGAATGCAATGCAACAATCATTGCATCGAATCTAGGGCTAGCAGGCTGCAGTCTCAGTAGCGGGTTACAGTTTATTTACGTGTTTGAATAAAGCTCCAAACACACAAGAATGAGTAGAGCCTACTCAACCCCCCCCCCCCACAAAGTTATAAAAATACGATGGCTAACAGACAGTGAAAAAAGTACAGAGGGGACATCGAATATCAAATTCGATTATAATAATATTACATTGCACAATAACAAACATTATTGCACTTTCCACAAAAAAAATCGACGAACAAATGCCTGCCATCGCAATCTCTACAGAAAACATTTTGACGTGGACACTTATATTTCTTGGCCATGTATACTATCGACACCCATAGATGCAGGACTACTTTCACGAAAATTATTGACTTTGTAAACACAGACAGTAACAATTTAATAATCAGAGGGATAAACAACAGTATTCTACGAGCGGCTAAAATAAAGGATAATTCCACGAAGCACAGATTCAAACTACAGATGAAACAGCTACTCGAATATGGCCCGTAAACAGACTCAAATGGACTCTAACAGTCTTGTAGAATAATAACAACTCGAGTACAATATACAGTTCATCGCTAAGTAGGACGAGCGGAGCAAGACAAATGGGCTTTAACAACGAATACGAGAACAAAATATTTGCAACGACTAAGTCCCCTAAGGTAAATTCCCACTCAATTTTCAGCTTGGATTCAACCGTATCCAACACGGATACTTAGAAAAGTCGAGTTCAGATGCCCGTTGTGCCGTTCAGCAGGCCTCGCTTAGTCAGGCCGTCCGTCAGGGCCTCGTAGAATTTCAGCTGGTCATCCGGTCTGAGTGAGTACACCTGCCGCAACAGGTGGTGCGGCGAGGTTACCCTGAACAGTTGGATTACAAAAAAGGTGTTGAGTATGCGATGAGCTAAGCAACTCACTGCCCATTATCCAGTTCTATGGGCTAGACTAGCAATCCACTGCCCATTATTCAGTTCTATGGGCTAGACTAGCAATCCACTGCCCATTATTCAGTTCTATGGCTAGACTAGCAATCCACTGACCATTATCCAGTTTTATGGGCTAGACTAGCAATCCACTGCCCATTATTCAGTTCTATGGGCTAGACTAGCAATCCACTGCCCATTATTCAGTTCTATGGGCTAGACTAGCAATCCACTGCCCATTATTCAGTTCTATGGGCTAGACTAGCAATCAACTGCATATTAGACAGTTTAATGGGCTAGACTAAGAAGCCACTGACTGATATCTATGATCAAAATTAAAACTCAATTAAATAAAATTAAAACTCAAAATTAAAACTCAAAATTAAAACTCAAAATTAAATTAATCTAATTAACCTACTAGCCTGCTATAAGTAGCATATAGCGTAAAACAAAAGAGAGTCAGCTCACATGATGAAGGTCTGGAAGTACACATAGACGAAGGTGCCCATGATGATCTGGCAGTCGAATCGGTCAGTCATGCCGCCATGGCGGGAATCAGGTCGCCAAAGTCCTTGATTTTGAAGGCGCGCTTGAATCCGGACGCAAAGAAGCCGCCAAACGGGCCGACAAAAGAGGCGAAGGTGGCCATGATGATGCTGTGCCAGTAGAACGGGTACCACGGGATGGAGGACAAAAACAGCTGCGAGTTCGGGAAAGGCGGTGAGAGCGCAAGGTAGGATGCAATAATTTTAGAGAAGGGTTCGAATCTAGACTATTCCAGCTCGTAGTTTAACAACAGAATGCAGAAAATATTTAATTGACAGTTTCATTTTTAACCTAGTTTTTAAAAACGGAGGATCTACTTTTTTCAGTAGTTTGTATGTGCAGTTTCACTCAAAATTTAACGTGGCAGACTTTCTTCCTCTGGGTGTGCGGCCTCAGGAGCATATGGAGTTAAGAATCAACAAGTATTTAACTGGATATACACAAAGTGAACGCATGAGAGGGACGAAACTCAGCCTAGGGGGCAGGCCAATCTACTCGTAGCTCAGCCAATGAGAGAGCAGTAAGGAGAGAAGTCTCAGTCAGACGGACGAAACTCAGCCTAGGGGACAGGCCAATCTACTCGTAGCTCAGCCAATGAGAGAGCAGTAAGGAGAGAAGTCTAAGTCAGACGGACGAAACTCAGCCTAGGGGGCAGGCCAATCTACTCGTAGCTCAGCCAATGAGAGAGCAGTAAGGAAGGAGGCAAGAGGAAAGCCAAACTGTTTGTTTATCGGACTGGCTGGGGGCTGGGCGCTACCCCTTTTCTCTCTTGTCCGCTATGCGCACGAAGTGAATTTGGGTTTTCGAGTTTTCCTGCGCCATCTTCCAGTCTTGACTTCATTTTTTTACTGACGCAGGTTGTCCGTAGAATTTTTCTTTTCGATTTCCAGGTTCCTTCTATTTCTACAGGTTTAATTTCTACAGGTTTGAAGATAATTTTTGCTTCTAGGTAAAAATTTCTGACGGTTCAGCAGCATTGGGAAAGTTTATTTGTTAACACTTACATAATAAAACACAGAAAAACGTTTTGCACAAAAATTTAGATGAGTGTAATCTCATGGCCGTGTTTACACTCGATATTTTCTGACCCAGTCTCGAATATTTCTTATGCAAGAGTTTCACCGCTCCACAACAAATGAAACTTTAACTGTTTCAAATGGCTAGACAACACACAGCAAAGTTGCTTTGAAGATTGACTGAAGCCGTTCATTCCCGAAAAAGATTCACAGCTGAGTGCCAGTAGGTTATAAAGGATGGATTATCGCGCCATCAAATGGAGTCAGCAATCTTAGAGCTGCTCGGACCGTGGCCAGGGCCCGCCGCCTGCACTTTTAGCTTAGTTCAAGCCCCAGCCGAGGAGGAGCAATGGGTACAGTAGTAGCGAAGCTCATCTTGCCATCCTTTTTCTCTCGCGGGAACAATTTTTTATTAGTCTTCTTAATGTGAGCTGCTCGGCTTGTGTTCGAGTTCTAGACTGTGTTCTGCTGTCTTCTAGAAGCAGTTCCACTCGATTGCGCTGCCGAACCGCACAACGCATGGTCACTGTTTTTTGTTTTATCTTTCATCTCAAATCGCATTCCATTGTCTATTTCTATTGATTAGATTTCACTTTCATTCTCTTTCTCTCCTTCCAGTTAAAGCAGTTTGCTTATCTTTCACTGCCTCTTCCAATTCATCTATTCCCTTAACAATTTTCGAATAATAAATGTCTTTTACAATTCACACCTCTAACTTTTCTTCAGTCCTTTTTAATTTAGTTTCTAATTCTCTTCCTTTTTTTACTTTCGTAACCTTTCTTTGAATCCCCCACTTTCCCATTGCTCGAAAGGGAGAATTTAGCAGACTGTGAGACTGGTGAAAGTCTAGCAAACCGCCGAGGAAATGAAGTACGCTAGTGACGGTCGAGGAGAAGGAGGGTCAGAAATTCTCTCTCAAACCTTAAGCCTCTCCCGTCCGAACACGGAGAGCTGTGCGGTAAAGTACACAGGCTGGGCCTTAGGGAAGTACGCAGCAGGAATAACTGTCAGGGCTAGCTTAAGAAGCCGCCGATAGGGAAAAGGGGGAAGCCGGTAGAAAGAGAGAAAAGACGAATAGGAGTCCCAGCCCAAGTTAACCAATAGGGCAAGCGCTGATGCCACACGCCACTGGTTTCATATTAAAAACTCGTAAGCCTAGGGCGTGTCCCAACACTGGGCTAGGCCGAGTACATAATATGTATTTCTAATATATTATAAATCAGCGCACAGAGCTTGCCCATTGAAACCCGAGCCCGCAACTAGCTTTGGGGTCAATTATTATCCAATCGTAAATATTGTAACTGGGTGCAGAGCTGCAGAGCAGCTGAGCGATAAACACTTTCGACTCTCGCCCCACGGCCTGGTTCGATTCCGCGCTTTCCGAAGGCTTTTGCAGGAAAACTAGCCGGGGGGGTTGTGTGATTCACCCCGTAAGACCCCCCCCCACCAAGGCACAGAGGGTGTGTACATGCCTGACACAAGGACTACTCACCCCACCAAGGCACAGAGGGTGTGTACATGCCTGACACAAGGACTACTCACCCCCCACCAAGGCACAGAGGGTGTGTACAAGCCTGACACAAGGACTACTCACCCCCCACCAAGGCACAGAGGGTGTGTACAAGCCTGACACAAGGACTACTCACCCCACCAAGGCACAGAGGGTGTGTACACGCCTGACACAAGGACTACTCACCCCCCACCAAGGCAGAAAGGGTGTGTACACGCCTGACACAAGGACTACTCACCCCACCAAGGCACAGAGGGTGTGTACAAGCCTGACACAAGGACTACTCACCCCCCACCAAGGCACAGAGGGTGTGTACACGCCTGACACAAGGACTACTCACCCCACCAAGGCACAGAGGGTGTGTACACGCCTGACACAAGGACTACTCACCCCACCAAGGCACAGAGGGTGTGTACACGCCTGACACAAGGACTACTCACCCCCACCAAGGCACAGAGGGTGTGTACACGCCTGACACAAGGACTACTCACCCCACCAAGGCACAGAGGGTGTGTACATGCCTGACACAAGGACTACTCACCCCACCAAGGCACAGAGGGTGTGTAAACGCCTGACACAAGGACTACTCACCCCACCAAGGCACAGAGGGTGTGTACATGCCTGACACAAGGACTACTCACCCCACCAAGGCACAGAGGGTGTGTACATGCCTGACACAAGGACTACTCAAGTAGGACAGGAAACTGCGTTTCTTAGAAAATGTTTATGAGGCAGGTTTTTTCAAAG
Organism: Macrostomum lignano; assembly: GCA_002269645.1. NCBI lineage: Eukaryota > Metazoa > Platyhelminthes > Macrostomidae > Macrostomum > Macrostomum lignano. The sequence goes on along the minus strand of NIVC01002526.1, from coordinate 78,540 downwards.
AAATACACTACGGAGATTGGAAGTTTTCATTTTTCAGCACAAAAAATGGTTACTGCTTTCGATAGGAGGCAGACCCAGTGTTCATCTTTTGAGAGATTTTGTGCCTGGCTTATAGCTCTATTGATATTTATAAAACTTTTCGTTCAGAAAGTTAGAATCCTATGCTATTTTCTTATAGATTGTACAATTGTGCATGTCCTGTGCCTAAAAACCATTAAAATGGCACGGCTCGGCGCATTGGTTTTATGAATCTATTTTATCATTCTTAGCTGACTGTGTGTAACAATATATGTGACAGAGATGATAAAGAGGTTATAGATTATGTTAATAGGTTCTTAATAGATTAAGATAAAACAACACAAAAACAATGTTGTGGCTTAAGCTTTCGGGCATTAACACTTCCTTTTTGTCTATGGCTCAGACTGTGTAAAGCCTTCGGCAGTAAAGCCAAAGTGCATAGAAGGGCTGCGACCCTAATGGAAAAACCCAAGAGCTCGATAGTAAGACAGACTGGCATGATAAGCCAGAGCTGCACCAAATATATATTACTTCAGCACTCATTGCCAAACAGTTGCTTTCCTCGCCTTCCTAACGCTGACCTGGGGGTATTTCTCAAAACTCACTTAGACTTTGCGTGGCTTACGCTATTCGTAAGTCGTATCTGAAACGAAAAGTTGCATGTCTATGGTCATAAATCTGTAAATATCTTTACTTAGTCTATCGTAAGTTGCTTTCGAGAAAGACCCACCTTCGATAAAGTTTAACTTGACTTGGCTTGACTAAAGCTTCACGTACTATGCGATTAGTGCTTAAGTGCGTCTTACGACTGATACCGAGCAGTCGTAGGGTTAAGATTAACCTTACGAAAGACCATAGACATACGAACGTTTCGAGAAACAGTCTTTTGCGCAAAGTTACGAACTCGTAAAGTTGCGATCAATCTTACGCATAGCTAACTTGCGAGCCCTTCGAGCAACCCGTAAGTGTAGCTTACCCAACTTACGTCTATGGTCGATCGTAAGTTGCTTTCGAGAAAGACCCCCCTGAGCTCCAACAGACAACAGATCAAAAGATGAACATTGGGTCTGCCTCCTATCGAATGCAATAGCAATTTTTGTGCTGAAAAAAACTTCCAATCTCCGTAGAGTCAGCGGAATGGGCTGAATTGCGTCAGCGCTGGCTTGTGTCACAATGTCCCTGAAGGCGTTGCGCCAGGATGCCCCCACAGCTCTCCTGAAAATATTATATCATTCATCAATAGTGAATTAAGAACACAAGAAGAGGAACACAGAGAGCGCAAAGCTGAGGTGGCGGACTGGTATGCCTTAAGGAAAAGAGACAGGTCAGAGATCAATGCAAATGGGAAATACACAGGTAGGATCTAGGCGATTCTATAAAATCCGATTATTCACGGCTGAACTCCCCAGTCCCGACTTCTGTCCGACATCATGGAATGGGAGCGGCACATAAAACTAGGGATTTTTCTCCTGCTGCCTATGCAACTGCCGCATGGAAATCTGATTGCAGAATATTGCCCAGAGAGAGCCACAGGGGAACTGCATGCTTAAGATGTGCGTACATTGTTCTGCAACGACTCAGTCTGGTGCATGAGAATCACTCAGTCTGATGCATGAGAATCACTCAGTCTGGTGCATGAGATTCACTCAGTCTGGTGCATGAGAATCACTCAGTCTGATGCATGAGAATCACTCAGTCTGATGCATGAGAATCACTCAGTCTGATGCATGAGAATCACTCAGTCTGATGCATGAGACTCACTCAGTCTGGTGCATGAGAATCACTCAGTCTGGTGCATGAGATTCACTCAGTCTGGTGCATGAGAATCACTCAGTCTGGTGCATGAGATTCACTCAGTCTGATGCATGAGAATCACTCAGTCTGATGCATGAGAATCACTCAGTCTGATGCATGAGAATCACTCAGTCTGATGCATGAGAATCACTCAGTCTGATGCATGAGAATCACTCAGTCTGATGCATGAGACTCACTCAGTCTGGTGCATGAGAATCACTCAGTCTGGTGCATGAGATTCACTCAGTCTGGTGCATGAGAATCACTCAGTCTGGTGCATGAGATTCACTCAGTCTGGTGCATGAGAATCACTCAGTCTGATGCATGAGAATCACTCAGTCTGATGCATGAGAATCACTCAGTCTGGTGCATGAGAATCACTCAGCCTGATGCATGAGAATCACTCAGTCTGATGCATGAGAATCACTCAGTCTGATGCATGAGAATCACTCAGTCTGATGCATGAGACTCACTCAGTCTGGTGCATGAGAATCACTCAGTCTGATGCATGAGAATCACTCAGTCTGGTGCATGAGAATCACTCAGGCTGGGCGCTCGGCAATGCCTAGCTCACCAGTTTGCCAACCACAGGAATGTGGAAGGTGGAGCGCTCGAAGATCCAGTGCCGGACGCAGTTCATGCTGACGGCATCGCTGACCTCATCGTACTCAAGCGGGCACACAAAGAAGTCGAACTGGATGAGAAAGTGGCTGAGCAGCACGCTAAACAGTATGGTGGACAGGCCGCCACCGATGAAGCCTTCCCAGGTCTTCTTCGGCGACAGCTTGATGAGGGGCGTCTTGCCGAAGAAGAAGCCGAACATGTAGGCCATGATGTCGTTGCAGATGATCATGGAAGAGGGCAGCAGCAGCCTGGGATGGGGCAATAAATGACAAAATTCATCAAACACTAGATTCAAATCTCAGCGCCCAGAGCTGCTGCATCAAAATCTCACATCTAGTGTAATTCCATAAAAATCTCACCTGAGATCAGCTCAATCGAAATCTCACATGAAATCAGCTCAATCGAAATCTCACATGAAATCAGCTCAATCGAAATCTCACATGAAATCAGCTCAATCGAAATCTCACATGAGATCAGCTCAATCGAAATCTCACATGAAATCAGCTCAATCGAAATCTCACATGAAATCAGCTCAATCGAAATCTCACACGAGATCAGCTCAATCAAAATCTCACATGAGATGGGCTCAATCAAAATCTCACATGAGATGGGCTCAATCAAAATCTCACATGAGATGGGCTCAATCAAAATCTCACATGAAATCAGCTCAATCGAAATCTCACATGAAATCAGCTCAATCGAAATCTCACATGAGATCAGCTCAATCGAAATCTCACATGAAATCAGCTCAATCGAAATCTCACATGAAATCAGCTCAATCGAAATCTCACACGAGATCAGCTCAATCAAAATCTCACATGAGATGGGCTCATTCAAAATCTCACATGAAATCAGCTCAATCAAAATCTCACCTGAGATGGGCTCAATCGAAATCTCACATGAGATCAGCTCAATCAAAATCTCACATGAGATCAGCTCAATCAAAATCTCACCTGAGATGAGCTCAATCAAAATCTCACATGAGATGAGCTCAATCAAAATCTCACATGAGATGAGCTCAATCAAAATCTCACCTGAGATGAGCTCAATCGAAATCTCACCGGAATAGCCAGTGCAGGTCATAATTAATATTTTATTTACTATTTCACTCACCAAATGACGCCATTGAAAACGTTGCGAATCATGAAATGAGACGAAGTGACCAGAACTAGCAGAGCCATGTGCGTCCAGCCAAACTGAAAAAAATAATCGTAATACATCACTGGTTTCTCTGCACAACTCTAGACGCAATTTGAATTAGGCTACAAGAGACCAACCAGAGTGAACTGCTGCAGGTAGTGCTTCTTAACCAGGCTGACCACAAAGCCCACGATACCACCGCAGTACAGGCAGAATGAGATGAACCGGTGGTAGGTGAGCAGCGGCTGCAGGAATTGCTGCAAGTTAAAGGGTGATAGCGATAAAACACGAAGGTCAGGAGATAAGCCGATGAGGTGTCCAGTCTGCCCTGAGGATACTAAACCTTCTCCAAGGTCACCCAGTCTACTCTGAAGACACCCAGTCTACTCTGAAGACACCTAGTCTACTCTGAAGACACCCAGTTTACTCTGAAGACACCCAGTTTACTCTGAAGACACCCAGTCTACTCTGAAGACACCTAGTCTACTCTGAAGACACCCAGTCTACTCTGAAGACACCCAGTCTACTCTGAAGACACCCAGTCTACTCTGAAGACACCCAGTCTACTCTGAAGACACCCAGTCTACTTTGAAGACACCTAGTCTACTCTGAAGACACCCAGTCTACTCTGAAGACACCCAGTCTACTCTGAAGACACCCAGTCTACTCTGAAGACACCCAGTCTACTCTGAAGACACCCAGTCTACTCTGAAGACACCTAGTCTACTCTGAAGACACCCAGTTTACTCTGAAGACACCCAGTCTACTCTGAAGACACCTAGTCTAGTCTGAAGACACCTAGTCTACTCTGAAGACACCCAGTCTACTCTGAAGACACCCAGTCTACTCTGAAGACACCCAGTCTACTCTGAAGACACCCAGTTTACTCTGAAGACACCCAGTTTACTCTGAAGACACCCAGTTTACTCTGAAGACACCCAGTTTACTCTGAAGACACCTAGTCTACTCTGAAGACACCCAGTCTACTCTGAAGACACCTAGTCTACTCTGAAGACACCCAGTCTACTCTGAAGACACCCAGTTTACTCTGAAGACACCCAGTTTACTCTGAAGACACCCAGTCTACTCTGAAGACACCCAGTTTACTCTGAAGACACCCAGTTTACTCTGAAGACACCCAGTCTACTCTGAAGACACCCAGTCTACTCTGAAGACACCCAGTTTACTCTGAAGACACCCAGTTTACTCTGAAGACACCCAGTCTACTCTGAAGACACCCAGTCTACTCTGAAGACACCCAGTCTACTCTGAAGACACCCAGTCTACCCTGAAGACATGAGACCTTCTCCAAAGACACCTGTCTGCTCTATAGACGCCTCAGCAATACTTCGTAAATCTCGTTTCTATATTGAATTGCCGGCAACTTTCAGGTGCGCAATATGTACATTCTTTTACTCGAGACCCCACCCCAAGCGTGTCAAAGCTGACTCACATCCCGCTGCAGCAGAATGCGGAACTGGTCAATCATACTCTCGCCAAAGAAGAAGTAGTTGGAGGTGAATAGAAAGAACCAGCTCAGAGTGCGGAACCACGGCAGGTCCTGGCTTTTGTACACAACGTAGCCAATGTTGATGATCTCGTAGAAGCACATCATTTGAATGATGAGGATCTGCGATGCGGGAAACCACCGAGTGAGCATGAAAAATCGGCTGTCTTGGAAAAAATGTGGCGTTCAATTTCGGTCTGAAAGCGCTCACTCACCAGCACAACCATTGCCAGAGGTCCCAAATAGACAATGACGGAGAATATGACAATCATGACTATGCTCATGATGCCGCGGACTACCCAGTTCTGCCAGCGGGGCGGCAGAGGAGCCAACAGGCGCTGCAAGATGCCCGGTGACTGGTCGGTGCCTTGCCCGATGGACTGCGCCACGGCCGGGTCCACGGGGGCTGCTGCCGGCTCATCGTCAGCAGAGTCAGCAGAGGCCACCTTTGGGTGAAATGTGAGCAAGTTTAGAAGATTAAAAAAATAGAAAATAGAGGTCTGTTGAGATCTTGTTTCGGTTCAAAATCTTGAACCTGTCTAAATTAAAATGCCCCCTTTACATGCAAGTCTAGGGGGCCGTAGCCTAGCTCGGTCTAGCGCAGGCTCTGGTGTGCCAGAGACCCAGGCTCGATTCCAAGTGCAGTCACATTAATTTGGAGCTGAATTGGAATCTCGGCTTGGCTCTGCTCGTGCAATTAACAGCCTTGAGAGCCAACCCCCCCAAGGCGCAGTGAAGTGCACATGCCTAACGATAATATAAAGTTAGGGCCGCTGTACACTCCTGTGTGAGTGTGCCTGCGTACGTATCCGCGCGCTTGTATGCCTGCTCAAGGGAGTTGGCGGAATGGGCAGTAATGCCTCTCGCCGGTTGTGTGCCCATGTCGCTTAAAGTGCGCCAGGGTGCACACAACCCCCTGCCTCTAATAAAAAAATACATGCAAGTCTAGCCATGGTAAAAGAGGGGGGCAGCTGCCCCCATCCCTTGGATCCACCACTGGCATCATAAGTTTTATAAGTTAAACATAAATAATAGATGAGTATTGATTCTATAATTATTAGGATTCTTAGAATTTCAGCTGGCATCCTGGTTTTCAGTTTGCATCCTAAGTTTGTATCAAATAGCAGAGATTCTGACACTTAAAGCCAGTCTATAAATATAGGGTATATCTTTCCTACACAAAAATTTTCTATATTGATATATCAATTTCCCTTTGTTATGGAAAAAATCTTGACTTTGAAATTTCTAATTGAATTTCATATCTGGCCTACTGCAATGTGGTTAGATATATAGCCAATGACAAAAATATTAAAATTTTGCAATTGAAAAAATTAATAAAACAAAAACAAACTAGCAAAGAATAGATTAATGAACTCTTTTAAATATTAAAACAGTTTATAAAAAATCTATGCTATGAAGGTCAAAACTATAATTAATACACATTAAGAAAAATCAATTAAGCTGAAACTCTTTTATAACCTTTTATATTTATAACCTTTATTATTTAAATAAAATTATGTACTAGTGCCTATCATAACTGCCTTCATAAAATCTATAATAGTTCGTTTTATTTCTATATTATAGTGACAATGCTTTACACGCTAAAATTGATCAAACTTTAGTCAAATTAAATTAATGCAAAAAACTAGGAAACACTACTCTATTTTGTTTAACTGAGCAAATTATTATTGGTAATTATTTTTGTTATAAATGTAGTCCCTCCAGACCCTATATATGAGCTGATTTTCTGACAAATAAAGCAACTTGCTCTTAGCTTGTTCATTTGCTAAACTCAGTAATATTCTTAGACTTGTTCTTGTATAAAACTTTGAATTCTTACCAAGTTAGTTACTTGTAAAACTAAAGAGTTGAAGTGCTCAGAGACTTACTAAGAGAAAGGATTGGGGAAATATACTAATGGAATTTGTAGAAACATACTAAGAAAGAAGAGCCGTGACCCTATGATCCAGGTGACGCCCTAGAGACTAGAAGAATAGTACAAGTATACTAGTAGACTACTCAGGCCATACATTAGATGCTACCAGACTAATACACTAGATGCTATCAGACTAATACACTAGATGCTATCAGACTAAAACACTAGACACTATCAGACTAATACACTAGACACTACCAGACTAACACATTAGATGCTACCAGATTAATACATTAAATGCTACAAGAAACATCTTAAATGGGATTCTAAGAAACAGTTAGGAAATTAATACAAACCAAGCATAACCTTATTGTTAGTAGTAGGAATTTAATAGAGAGGCAACTTTGGTGACATAGTTGGAGGACAGAAGTAGCCCTGGAACAACTTGGTGGCTTAATGGTGGGATTGAAATATATAAAGTAAGAAGAAACACCCCTGGGACAATTATTTGATATATCATTGAGGCCTGGGTTTATTTTTGTGCTCTGAGTATGCATATGCACTCTAAATTTTAAAACTTTACCCTAAAATTAAAAATTGGGTGCAGTTTAAGTGTGGTCTCATAAACTATTTTTCCATTGAAGCCTCATTTGCATTGCCTTGAAATAAGAAAAAAGAGAAATTGCACAATGAAAGTGAGTATAGGGTATGATTTTGCACCATGTCTCTGGCGAAAAAGAAAACCCTGATTGAGTCATAGTCTTATTAGTTTCAAAAAGCATTATTAGATAAGATTAAAATTTATAGCAAAGTGTATATATAATTTTTGACTGCCAAATTTACCATACTCAGGAAGGTGTCACGTGTGCGCTAGAATATATTTCAGCGTATTTTTGGAGTGTCCACTGTGCGCGAAGCTAAAATATGAATTTTTGCCCCGAGGTCTACATTCGTTTATTGACAAATACATAGCTAGAGTACTAATGCGCTGTAGCACTAAAAACTCAATAAAAGTCCAATTAAAACAAAACTAAAAAAATGGATAAATTTTTGTACATTATGTAGGCTTTTTTTCAACTTAAAACTTTTGCTTTATTTTAGCTTACGTAGAGAATTTTCAAAAGAAATAGCTCTAACTTTACCTTAAAATCCAATTTTGAATTTTATTATTCATTTTACTTACCAAGAAACAATTTTTTTATTAATATGCTTGGAAAAAACATAATCTTAAAGCATATTTTACGCACTACATATGCAGATTATACATTTAGGTGACTCAATATGAGCTAAATTTTTCTGATCAGGTTTTGCTATGCGCCAATGTGCGCTAAAAACTTCTGCTAAGCCTTTGTTGTGCGCCGTGTGCACCACCCACTTCGCGCATATTTTTTGTTGATATGCGCCAGAATTTTCCACCATGATGTACACCTTCCTGAGTGTGGCAAATTTATAGGTTACATTGATTTTCCATTGTAAGAAAAATTCTATTGATAATTTAGCAAATATTAAATTGCTATATTTAGTTTATTAAAGATTTTAAAGGAATAAGCTTAAAAAGCTTTTAATCTAATAAAATATTAACTAAATTAAATAACTTTTAATTATTACTTTTCCCATAAAATTGATAACAAGTAGTGTATAATATAAAGCATTAATCACAGATGAAAACTGTATCATTAATAATAAAATATTATGTCATTAATAGTATTTTACTATTATTAAAATTTTAATTAATAAATAAGTCACAAGTTATAATAAAGGGCTAAAGGAAATAACCTTAATACTTACAAATTCAAATTACTATAATAGGTCATGAAAATTCAAAATCTGAATAAAATACTTATACAGGCCCAATCAAGCTAATGTTACAATTACATGTGACTATGACATCTATGGAGCATTTAGCCATTCATTAAAAAAAACTCTTTCAAAATACCTTTCTTCGACGAACTTCATCAGATTTCAATCCTTGACCGACTTCCAATTCTTCTTTTTTCTTATCCTCTACACCTGATTCATCATTCAAGCTGTCTGCCATTTTAAATATTTACTACACTATTTTAAACTCAGTAGTAGAACTAATATTAATAAACCCAACTAACTTTAGTTTTAAAAATCCTGTAATTGTTTAGCTTTGTAATTTATTTTTGTTTTGATTCGACACAGAGGCTTATGTATGAAACTGATAGACTAACGCGGTAATGCTCTTTAGAGTATTTAAGGGTTCAGTTTATATTTTATGCAGACCTTCCGTGCAAATTGAATATGTGACCTAAGTAATTAACTGCCCAAACCAAGCACTTTCTAGGAAAAGTTGAGATTGAACTTGCGCCTAAACTAAACTAAATATCGTTATTGAACTAAACATCGTAAATGTTACCGTGGCATGCTAAAATGCACACCTTTGGTTTTAGGCTGTTGGTACTAAATTACTAATATAATAATAATTACAGAAAGCTTTTGACCACCCCGACAAAACAAACGACTTAGGCGATATCGTTCGAACTCCAACAATAAGGCAATTTCTGCCTCTTGACGTTGAGTTACTCTACCCTCTAAATCTGTTAGTTAAGATCCAAAAGGGTTAAAACGCAGTTTGAATTGAAACTCGATACACTGTAATCGGTACTCGATAGATAGACACAGACAGACCATTTTTAGTATATGGACGTACATGTAACAAGTATCAGCCAGTGCATGAAATTTCCCTAGCTAGAAGGCGATCTTTGATAATTCTAATTCCAATACATGTAATTAGGAATTCATCATTCAAGATCTTCTTGATCATCGAAGACTAGCTAACTTCGCAAAAAGCTTGAATTGGTACTACTGGTTTGAACATTAATATCTTTTAAGAAACACCACAAGAAATCTTGCTGAGTCATGCTCCTGAACTGCACCCGTAAAACATACATGTACCCTCTTCATATATGTACTTTGCACGGATATGACTTACTTGCACTCAAAACTAATAGCAGCAGATGAAAGTTTTCCGAAATGCTTATAAGGGCTTAAAGTGCGAAAAATTTAATGAAAATATCGTGAAAAATTATTAGAGGCAGACTATAGTAAAATAAAGCATCGTTAAATTAATTATTGGTTGACATATATGTATTTTAAGCTTGTTTACTTCTGTATTTTAGGAATGTATGATTTGTACTCGCGTAGAATTAAAGTCCGGCACCCACTAGGTCTCGAGGACTCAACACAGTAATTTCCGATATGATGGAAGCCTGGAAACGACGAAGCACGCCCCTGACGTGCCGCTTGTGTAACTCGATCATCGACACATACAGCGCGCGCCTCCTCGAAGACTGATCTCTCGATACTCGGATCATGGGTCGGAAGCCCCGTCCGCATCGGGACCCTTAGAACAAAAAACAACAATTTGAATAACGCTCCTGGCGTTCCTGGATTTTCATTGGGCGAGGGGGCAGTGACAAGACAGAGTTTTCATGTACAACACTCGGGAGTCAATGTCATTGCCCAAAATTTCTCCTCATGGCAATGACCCATGGCAATGGCCGGCCATTGCCTAGAATTCCAATTCCAATGCAACCAATTAATTCAAGCCAGTTTTTATCCAGCATCTTGCAAAGCATATTTTGCATCAGTCAATTCAAAACGTTTATTTTAAGATGTAAATAATTAAACTGGCACAGGAATTGCAAAATCGACAGTACAAAAAGCACAGCTGGTGTCAGTATATCATGTAAATTTTTGTCGGTGATGAACATCATACTGGTCGAGCAAAGTACTAAAAGTCATTAAATAAAAAATATTAAACTAGACTGTCGTTCTTATTCTTTCAGTAATTCTACGAGTACAATTTGCTGATTCCTGTAGAAGTAAAGATTGCATGCCTAATTAAAGGAACATCCGTGAAAGGTGCAATTGTTGAAGGCAAACTTCGTACCAACAGAATAGGCAGCTTCAGTGCTAACACTAACCTCAGTCGATACTGCAGTCTCACCGACAATCTCAACAGCATCAGCATGTTCGGGTGGCCCAGCTTCTTGCTCTAGATCATGACGATTCAACGCCACCTGAACAGACTCACTCGTCTTTTGAAGCGACCGGTCGCGACGCTTGGCTAGGTACCTCCTAGTCGTTCGCTCGCTCAGCTGTCCAGTAATGCTCATTATATCGCTCATGCTGCGCCCTGCCGCCTCGAGATCGCATATTCGCGTGACCCTGTTTTAGAGTGCAAATTTATATAGTTGGATTCATGAGTAACTGGTAACATAACATGTATCATAACATAATTAAAGTTACTATTATTAATTTATCAGTCTTACCGAATGCAATGATTCGTGTAGGTCTTCGCAAGTCCCGCCTTCGTACTCAAGTTTCTCATGAAGCCATTCAGATAATTCTCTCCACGGTTCTGCTTCGAGGAGAAAACAGGGCCTCCATCGTTGCGGCTGGCCAAAGGACGAGGAAACAGATGGTTGTCCTTCGTTGTAACTGGAAGCAGCTTGAGGTATTTCTCCACCTTTTCCACGTCGTAAATTCTGGCCTGCTTGTTGTCCGGCTGCTTCTTGGCCTTCTCTGGATCTGCTGACTTATTTTTCGAGGGCAACGGAGGCAGACAGTAGTACGGCTTTCCATCAGAGTCGACGTGCAATTGAAGTGAGCTTCTATCCTTCAAGAACTTGAGGTGCTCCTGGCCTCGCTCGCCAAAGCTGTATATGATGTAGAATAAGAATTTGTCCTGCTCAACTTCAGCTGTGCTGCCTTGGAAGTAGATCATCAGCTTCCTCATGTCCCCCTCCTCGATTGGCTCAAACTGCTGCGTCCTCCCACCACTCTGGTGAAAGTCTCGAACCTTCACACGCAGCATGCTATTTGCAGAAGAAAAGTCTTCTCCATTGATGATGTCAACGGTTAGCTTCTCGATCATCCGCAAATAGCGCTGCAGTCCAGCCCTGATGCACACCAGCGATGCGGGCGAGTAAGGTTCGCCGTCAATCTTCTTCAGTTTAAAGTAGAAGTAGCGAATGTATTGGTTGAGCACCGAATTCGGAATGGTTTGTAAATTGCGCTGAAGATTTTCCTCTGTGAGGAATGTCTTGAACCGCTGTCCATGGCTGATCATCTGCTTCCTGCTGTCTGCTGGTAGGCTGTCAATCTCGGCGATGTCCATGGCGCTGATATCTACGCCGCCTTCCTGCAGGAGCGGCAGATGCTCATCGGGCTCGGGCTCCTTTTGAATGAATTCGAGAAATCTAGCGAACTCGTCGTCCCTTCTGTCATTGTAAGAAGCCTCCGAAACAAAATTCAATTCGTCCTTAGTCACGTTGCCCAGCTCACTGCAGGGCAAATGCTTCCAATTAATGAGCGGTGCCTCCATCTCTGCAGCCGTCCGCTTTTCTCTATCTGAGATTTGATCTCTAGACACGCAAATATTTATATTTGTAATTAATTTAGGGGTGGGTGCAGAGTAAGGGGTGGGTGACTTCAGGTGCGCGACTTAAAGGTGAGACATAGGCGAGGTGGAGGTAACCTTATCTCAAACCCCCTTAGAAGCATCGACTGATAAGAATTCACGATAGTGTACATAAAGTGCGTAGATTACGTAAGAGTTTTGAAATTTTAAGCAATGATACCGCTCGTGTCAAAGGCCATTGCCTTAAACTCTGACTTCCGATGAACCCTCCATTGTTCCAAGCTGTACGCTTATTACGCTCATTTTTCAACGCTTCGAAACCATTTCAAAATCTGCCGAGTTGCGAAGTCATTGAGAACCTATTTTAGCAGCAAATTGGCACCGCAGGCAAAGTTTTACTTTTATAACATACTTTATAGTTTAAAAAATTAGATTAAAGACTTTATAGTTGGGTTCATGACCCCATGGCCATCCCAGAACAAGATCCCAGGAATGGCCACAAGGAGATGATGAAGCAATGTAGCTGAATAACTGCTTCTAGGCAATCTACAGCTTCATCCATTGTATCTACATGTACGTAGTACGCTAGCAGTGCATCGCTCGAAGTTCATGAACATTTGGTCTTAGTTCATTCATGTATGTTAAACTGGACTGGGATTGACAACAGATCAATAGCGCTTATGAAAATGCTTTTCGTATCGATATTGATGTGACTGTGGTCTAAAAGTACAGTTCTTGGGGTGTGACGCGGTACATATGCAAGTACGTATCTCTTCTAAAAATTCATTTACACGATGGACAAATGTATTGTAGCAGAAATATTTTACATTATTCTAAATGTGGTTACAAGCTGTTCAAGAATAAATCAATTAAAGTCTGATGCAAGATGGAAAGCCATATTCGTGCACCTGCATGAATATCTGCATAAATTAGGTAAAATAGCTAATAAAGTTTGCCTAGATCGAAGCAGATAAAATTACTAGTTTATGATTTGCCCATCCCTCTGTATTGCATAAACAAGCTCTACTCCCTAAATTAACCTTCGTACAACAAAAAGCGTCTCTTGTTTGAGAATCGGTGCGCAAAATGACGCTTGACAGTTGAGCCCAGGTAGAGTCTAACGGTGGAGCTTCCTGTAGGCTCATTGTTTGGGCAGTTGCGGGTCGCGCAGCATGAGCTGATGGGCTCATAAGTATTAAGCTCTACTCAATGTATTGTTGGCTAATCCATCTCTCCCAATTCGCCCCATGCACTCAGTGAGCATAATTCAACTTATGCTTTGGCTGCCAACCAACCCCATCATTGCTTTTTTCCCACAGTCCCTCGCCGTCCCTTTTCTGTCTCTATGGAAACAGCAATGGGGAAAAGCGTGGAACTGTACGACACGGAGAGAAGTGAGAGGAGAAAAGTGGGTGGGTGTTTCCACGTGTGTTCATAAATCGGACATAAAGATGTGAGCGCGGTTTTTAACTCAGTACCCACTCACAAAATATTGCAATAACTTTTACGTTTGATTATCCACAAAGTTCCAAAGCTATTTTAAAGAATTGCAAGATAGTTGAGGATCCATTTCTTAGGACCAATCGTCAGTGGGCTATGCCGACAGAGGAGCCCGGCGACATCCGACAGGATGCTGAAAGAAGCGACCGTGCTGTCATCTTAAATTCCGAGCCTAGCAGAGCTGAAAACAATTTGGAAGGTGCTATCGAAAATGACTCAGCTAGTAACGACGACGTAAAGCTGGATGCGGTTGCTTCGGAGTCTGATGATAATGAGAACAGGGCGAAGCCTCAAGGTGAAGTTGGATATGAGTCAATTACTGAAGACAATTCAAAGGCAGCTGCATCTGAGTCGATTAGTGAAGACAACTCGAAGCCACAAGGCGGAGGTGCATCTGAGTCGGTTAGTGAAGAAAACTCGAAGCCACAAGATGCAGGTGCATCTGAGTCGATTAGTGAAGACAACTCGAAGCCACAAGATGCAGGTGCATCTGAGTCGGTTAGTGAAGACAACTCGAAGCCACAAGGCGGAGGTGCATCTGAGTCGATTAGTGAAGACAACTCGAAGCCACAAGGTGGAGGTGCATCTGAGTCGGTTAGTGAAGAAAACTCGAAGCCACAAGATGCAGGTGCATCTGAGTCGGTTAGTGAAGACAACTCGAAGCCACAAGATGCAGGTGCATCTGAGTCGGTTAGTGAAGACAACTCGAAGCCACAAGATGCAGGTGCATCTGAGTCGGTTAGTGAAGACAACTCGAAGCCACAAGATGCAGGTGCATCTGAGTCGGTTAGTGAAGACAACTCGAAGCCACAAGATGCAGGTGCATCTGAGTCGGTTAGTGAAGAAAACTCGAAGCCACAAGATGCAGGTGCATCTGAGTCGGTTAGTGAAGACAACTCGAAGCCACAAGGCGGAGGTGCATCTGAGTCGGTTAGTGAAGACAACATGAATCAAAAAGGCGGAACTGTGTGGACCAGTGGGGATAAGAGGAAGTCACAATATGGATTTGGCAGCACGAATCATGAAAATGCAGTCGGTACGGAGTCGACAGTTAAAAGTGACGACTCAAAGCCAGACCCTGAAACAGAGAGGGAAAACAAATTTGCCGACAATACGAAACCAGCAGGCTCAGAGATGGTGCCACAATCTAAAGAAACAAATCAAGATAACTCCCAAATCGAACAGGGTGGAAGCAAAGCTTCAGAAGGCCTAAACTCGGAGAAGGGACAAGCAGAATCGAGCAAGCACCGGAAAGATGGCGCTTCAAAAAATTCTGAGCAAACATTGGAATTCGATGCTTCAATTAAACAAGAAGAAACGTCAAGCAAAGACGATGCTGAAGAAGGCTTACATTGGGAGGATGGACGAGAAGAGAACACGGATGCTGGGCTAAACGGTGCACTCGATCAGAATAAGCTAATAGACGACCTTTCAAAAAATAAGGGCACTTCGAATGACGAGGTTAACTCGATTAAATCAGACAAGCAACCGCATCAATCGCCCCGAAAAGACAATACAGTCAAAAATCACGACAGTCAAGACAATGCAACCGTGCAATCGCGTGAAGACACTGAAAAAGCAGCAGACAGAGATAAATCAGAGGAAGACAAAGCTAGTGAGAATGATAGTGAATCGGAGCTGCGCATTATACCAAACGTGAGCCTGGGCTCGCTACGAAGCACCTCGAGGCCTGTAAGCGCTGCCGCAAGCGCCAAGTCGACAGGAAGAACCTCCAAAGTGAACCATTCTTCTACATCTGGAACTAAAACGCACATGGAGACAGGTCAGGTCAATGAGACGCCAGCCACCGTAAACTCGCAGCAACCGCGATCCTCTAACAAGGATCAAGTCCAACATACCAGCCAGGCCCCGAGACCAGCAGAAAAACGAACGCAGTCTTCTGCGGTAATTGGAGGACCAGCACACTCGCCCGATCGATCTGACGGTCGCAGCACTCGACACAGGGGAAGCGACAAAGCCAACGCAAAGGAGCAGAAACGGGAAAGAAAGAAAAATGAAACTCGAGGTGACGAAATGAAGAAGAGAAGAAGCGATAACTTGGGTCAGCGTGGAGCAGAGGCTTCTACAATAGGCAAGGGAAATAGGCATCAGAGAGAGGGCCGTCACAATCGGCCTGAACAAACCCGGAAACGAGGGCGAGGCTCGCCACCCTCGGCCGATACACAGCTGCGCCGGGAGATCCTCCGGCCGCACCGGAATCGCTACTCTTCGGACAGCTCAACCGAGGATGATGAAGCCACGAGATCAGACAAAAAGCAAGGAAAGCTGCCGCGGCGCCGAAGGGGTAGAAGGCGCTCGGTAGACAATAGCGCTTCTTCCTCTTCACAGGAGAGGTCGGCTTCGTCATCCTCCTACGGCGATTCCGACCTCACCGATGAGCAAGGTCGCCTTCGCCACCGAGGTCGCCGCGGCGTTCGACGCAAAGAGTCGGACGATGAAGAGCGGCAGCAAAGACGTCGATATCGACGACGCGAAGACGATGTATCCAGCCTGCTGAGAATCGACTATATTTATGAGGCAGACCAGAGACAGTGGGAGCCGCCCGCGCCGGCTTCGATAAGCAGCCCGCCTGTCGAAGTCGAGAAAAGTGATAGTGAGTAAAAGGCACAGAGTTTCTGAGTTTTTAACTTTGCTGAAATTTGCAAGTAAATGCAAGGATCCTGGGATTGGATTCGGACGGTTTGAAGGCACACACGGAGTGTTTTATTTGTACGAAAATTAATAAAAATTTGCTGGAATTTTCGTGTTTAATAATCGATCTTAACCTAGCGCAATGGAATGACAACTGTGTAGGAATGCATCACTAAGATTTAACTGGTTCAACCCTAACAAAGGGGTTTCTGATGGGTGTTGGAGAAACCCTATACTATTGAGGTGCTCATCCAATCATTCATTTGGTCTTAAGCTTGAATTCATAGCGACGCATTCAGTTCAATTAGAGCACCCAACCCTACAGTAGCGTATAGATTTGCAGGGCCTCTATGCGGCTTCAGGCATAGTCAGTTTTCATACTTTACTGTTTTCAAACAAGCAACTGCAACTAACCGGAGAGTTGATTCTCTTTCTACGACCAGAGGCCGCGAGTATCCCAGCTCAAACTACGAGCGTAGATCCCGAAGAGGCCGCGTGGCACTCGCGTCCAATTGACTAGGCCGAGAGCCTGCGATTGGAAAAGGTCGCATGCACGCTTGGGCCAGGCATGCAGTGTCTTCTCGCTTCCTGGGTTGCCATGACGACCCCGCATTGAAAGGCATTGAAAGGCATCGAAGCCAAAGTTTCCCAGCCGTAGCTCAATAAGAAAAAAAGGCGCACACTTTCTCTTCTCGGGTCAAAATCCGGCTCACGCACTGGCTTCCTACCTGACTAGATTTAAAGTGCAAATCAATATAGCGAGCCAACTCTCTCAGCTGCCTAGAGACAATATGAACACAAATTCTCAATTTTAGCCCCTGCCGACGATCCCAGCTCAAATTCGAACTTCAAGGTGAAGGACCTGCAGACGGAGCAGTTGAAGGAGCAGCTGCACAAGCTGCAGCGAGAGTTGAGCAAGTTCGGCCACAAAATCGAGGGACTTCGGCCCAGAGAGTGAGGCGAACTTAACTAAAGCATCTTCTTTCAGATTTTGAGCAGTTGGAAAAATATGGCCCAATAATTGATTGCAGACGGCTTCATAAGCCGGCAACCTTCAACGATCTCAGTCCCTACCGAGAGACTCAGACGGCCATGCGAACTTTGACCACGGTGAGCGCTCCGCTCCGCTGTGGCAGTGACTGTGGCAGATATGCTATGCTCAGTAGTATATTAGATAGCCTACTAGGCATGCCTACCACTCTGTGAGAGTCCCGAAAATTTCCCGCCTCACTTGGTGGTACGTGCAGATCTGTCATTATTATGCTAGCATATATGCAGTTCAGTTCTGTGTATTTCAAAACAGCTTGACCGTATATTCGAATTAAAAGAATTATTAAACGATCAGGTATTATTGAGAGTAAATTTAAACAAAAGAAACAAAAATTGTAAGGGCAACGAAAAACAGACAGACGGAGGGCCTAGGATATATATAAAAGCCATCTGTGTGCAAATTAATGAACGCTTTGTTCATAAGACTGTTCAAAGATCACACTATTAATTTTTCTAGGGTTTAAACGAAGGCTTTAACCACCCGATAAAGCTTTTTTACTTTAAACAGCAGCTTTAAAATACTTAAACTGCTACTAATAGTCGAACTGTTGAGTAGCATAGTCAGGACATTTTTAACCATTGCAAATCGGTGAATCGCCCGCAGTCGAGCCGACCCCGGCTGCCATGCGGCTACGCCAGCAGGCTCACTGCCAACCGAGTCTGCGACGCAGTCGAGAACCACCGAATGGACGTCGCTCCGCCGCCGCCGCTGCCGACTCAGGTAGATACGACGTCGCCGATGTCGCCGACGTCGACTGCGGCGAGTAGGCAGCGGCGTCGTCGCCAATTGGGCCCACTGAGCACCCAGCGATCATCGGCGCTGTCCACCGACCGGTCGACAGCCAGCGGCGAGCGGCTGAGCAGCCATCAGGCCCGCTTTCCCAGAATTGTGTTCAACTACGACCGAAGTCTGCTGACAGATCTCAGCAGCGAGGACGTCACCATGATTCGGTGAGGGCGGTTTTTATGCGCATAACGTTTCACGGGAAGAACTTCTCATGGTCAGTAGGGACGGTTTCGCTTGGCATCGCAGTCAGTCTCAACTCTGAACTGTCTCTCAGGGGCAACTCAGGGGCCAAGGGCTACTTTGATATCGTGTCTAGCCTGTACTTCACTACTCAAGGGGCAGAGCAGCTCAGCGGCAAACGCATCCGACTCTGGCTCTACGAACTCCGGTTCGATTCCGTGCGCGGCCACTTTCAATTGGGGCTTGTGTGTGCACGAAAATTGGCCTAGGGGTTGCTGTGCGATTCACACCATGAGGGCCAACCCCCATGGCACAGAGGGTGTACAAGCCAGGGCCGCTGTACACCCTGAGTGAGCGTGCATGAGTGCGTGCTGCGTACAGTGTTGGCCGGCTTGCATGTGCTCGGGAGTCAGCGGAATGGGCAGATTGCCGTCAGCGCTGGTTGTGGGAGTGGGACCATGTCGCTGAAGGTGCAGATAGTCAAGGTGCTGAAAGCTAGCCCTCCTGCAACAATTGTATATCACTTATAGTTTGGTCTAGTAGTCCCTGCTAAATACGAGCCCCTTTTGACGGGAAACTTGCGATTAATGCAGACAAATCTCGAAGGTCATATTTTAGGCTCGCTTTAAAGCCAGTTTTCAAAGATTTTCTAAGAAACGATGCTTCGATTTCTTCAACCAAACTGACGCTGCCAACCCCGCAGCCGGGAGGTCGGGCAGAACAGGCTGCACTCCACCAGCCAGCGCGTCGAGGAGGACTACATGCACACTAAGCGGGACTTCTTTAACCTGAGGCTCAATCGTCTCAGCGAGATCCCGGATGAGTTAAGCCGGAACAGCGTCTCCCAGGCCTGCGTGACCTACTTCCGGCACTCTCCAGGTGAGAACCTCTTATTATCCAAGATCTACGTACTGGTATTTGAGAGCTCACTGCACACTCGTCTATCCATTCACGCACACTAGTCCATCCATTCACGCACACTAGTCCATCTATTCACACACTAGTCCATTTTTTCACACACTAGTCTATCTATTCACGCACTAGTCCATCTATTCACACACTAGTCTATCTATCCACGCACACTAGTCCATCTATTCACACACTAGTCTATCTATTCACACACTAGTCTATCTATTCACACACTAGTCTATCTATTCACGAACACTAGTCCATCTATTCACGCACTAGTCTATCTATCCACGAACACTAGTCCATCTATTCACGCACTAGTCTATCTATTCACGCACACTAGTCCATCTATTCACACACTAGTCCATTTATTCACACACTAGTCTATCTATTCACGCACTAGTCCATCTATTCACACACTAGTCTATCTATCCACGAACACTAGTCCATCTATTCACACACTAGTCTATCTATCCACGAACACTAGTCCATCTATTCACACACTAGTCTATCTATCCACGAACACTAGTCCATCTATTCACGAACACTAGTCCATCTATTCACACACTAGTCTATCTATTCACGAACACTAGTCCATCTATTCACGCACTAGTCTATCTATTCACGAACACTAGTCCATCTATTCACACACTAGTCTATCTATTCACGCACACTAGTCCATCTATTCACACACTAGTCCATTTATTCACACACTAGTCTATCTATCCACGAACACTAGTCCATCTATTCACACACTAGTCCATCTATTCACGAACACTAGTCCATCTATTCACGCACTAGTCCATCTATTCACACACTAGTCTATCTATCCGCACACACACACACACAGAGAGAGAGAGAGAGAGAGAGAGAAAGAGAGAGAGAGATAGGCTTTACTGACTCAGCTGTCTGAGGTGCTCTGTCAATGTTAAGTACATCTATGAGGTGTGCATGGAGATTACTGAGTCAGAATTATTGATCAACTAGCCAATTGATTTCTGACAGGCGCGATGCGAGCCATCAAGGAGTGCCTTGCGGAGTTGGAGACTCAAGATGCAGCGGATGAGGATTAGCACCATCCAGCAACTCTCATTGTCACCTCTCTAAGACTCGATATTTATCTACTCGAAATAACGAATTTATTCACGTGTGAAATGAGTTACTTGCTTAAAGCGACAATTAAAATTAAAATAATAGAAACTGCTTTTCTTCTTCAATGCACCGCTTTAGCCCGCTTCCGCATGCTTGTTTTGTCTGGCAAAAGTAATCAAATAAATAAATATACTACTGGGAGACCTATCCCAACACGCGGCTCTTTCACTCAACTGGTTTCCGAGTCTTTTAATGTTAACAGCTGATATAACAGCTGAAAAATCATATGAGAAATCGATTAGTCAACTATGAGAATTGGCTTGTCTAATATTAGAAATTGGTTAGTAAACTGCATGTATGAGAAATCAATTAGTCAAAGATGAGAAATCGGTTAGTCAACTATGAGAATCGGTTAGTCAAGTATGAGAAATCAATTAGTCAAGTATGAGAAATCGGTTAGTCAAGTATGAGAAATCAATTAGTCAAGTATGAGAAATCAATAGTCAACTATGAGAATCGGTTAGTCAAGTATGAGAAATCGGTTAGTCAAATATGAGAAATCGGTTAGTCAAATATGAGAAATCGGTTAGTCAAATAAGAGAAATCGGTTAGTCAAGTATGAGAAATCAATAGTCAACTATGAGAATCGGTTAGTCAAGTATGAGAAAATCAATAGTTAACTATGAGAATCGGTTAGTCAATTATGAGAAATCGGTTAGTCAAATATGAGAAATCGGTTAGTCCAGTATGAGAAATCAATAGTCAACTATGAGAATCGGTTAGTCAAGTATGAGAATCGGTTAGTCAAAGATGAGAAATCGGTTAGTCAATTATGAGAAATCGGTTAGTCAAATATGAGAAATCGGTTAGTCAAATAAGAGAAATCAATTAGTCAAAGATGAGAAATCGGTTAGTCAATTATGAGAAATCGGTTAGTCAAGTATGAGAAATCAATAGTCAACTATGAGAATCGGTTAGTCAAGTATGAGAAAATCAATAGTCAACTATGAGAATCGGTTAGTCAATTATGAGAAATCGGTTAGTCAAATATGAGAAATCGGTTAGTCCAGTATGAGAAATCAATAGTCAACTATGAGAATCGGTTAGTCAAGTATGAGAATCGGTTAGTCAATTATGAGAAATCGGTTAGTCAATTATGAGAAATCGGTTAGTCAATTATGAGAAATCGGTTAGTCAATTATGAGAAATCAATAGTCAACTATGAGAATCGGTTAGTCAAACATGAGAAATCAATAGTCAACTATGAGAATCGCAACTATGAGCTATTACAGTCACTCCACCCAGATTTATTTTGGTTTATCTCCACTTCAATTTAATGGCAGAGCCAGAGTCGCAGCCAACATTACAAGAAATGTCATGCAAACAGTCTGCATACAGTCTGGTCTTGTGTCTACAGGGGCGCCTCGGCCTTCGGATCAACTGTACCAATGCGCATTTTACTTACCAGACCTGGCAAAGTGGAATGGAGGAATGCGCGTAAGCTAGGCTGATCCTTGAACTTGGCGCGCACGCTGCCGCCTCTCTCCAACCCCTAGCCGATCTTTTCTCTGCAATACGGCAGCAGGAATACGCGAAGGTATTTCACTTAGACAGACCGGTAGATAGCATGGGGGATCATCTTAGCCAAGGCTAATAATTGTACACAGCAAACCCACAGTGTTTAAGGTGGAATGGATTGCTAATCTAACTAGTAGACTTTAGAGAATTAGAAAGGATTGCTAATCTATCCAATAGACTGTAGAGAGTTGGAATGGATTGCTAATCTATCCAATAGACTGTAGAGAATCGGAATGGATTGCTAATCTATCCAATAGACTGTAGAGAATCGGAATGGATTGCTAATCTATCCAATAGACTTTAGAGAATCGGAATGGATTGCTAATCTATCCAATAGACTGTAGAGAATCGGAATGGATTGCTAATCTATCCAATAGACTGTAGAGAATCGGAATGGATTGCTAATCTATTCAAAAGACTGTAGAGAATCGGAATGGATTGCTAATCTATCCAATAGACTGTAGAGAATCGGAATGGATTGCTAATCTATCCAATAGACTGTAGAGAATCGGAATGGATTGCTAATCTATCCAATAGACTGTAGAGAATCGGAATGGATTGCTAATCTATCCAATAGACTGTAGAGAATCGGAATGGATTGCTAATCTATTCAAAAGACTGTAGAGAATCGGAATGGATTGCTAATCTATCCAATAGACTGTAGAGAATCGGAATGGATTGCTAATCTATCCAATAGACTGTAGAGAATCGGAAAGGATTGCTAATCTATCCAATAGACTGTAGAGAATCGGAAAGGATTGCTAATCTATCCAATAGACTGTAGAGAATCGGAATGGATTGCTAATCTATCCAATAGACTGTAGAGAATCTGAATGGATTGCTAATCTATCCAATAGACTGTAGAGAATCGGAATGGATTGCTAATCTATCCAATAGACTGTAGAGAATCGGAATGGATTGCTAATCTATCCAATAGACTGTAGAGAATCGAAATGGATTGCTAATCTATCCAATAGACTGTAGAGAATCGGAATGGATTGCTAATCTATCCAATAGACTGTAGAGAATCGGAATGGATTGCTAATCTATCCAATAGACTGTAGAGAATCGGAATGGATTGCTAATCTATCCAATAGACTGTAGAGAATCGGAATGGATTGCTAATCTATCCAGTAGACTGTAGAGAATCGGAATGGATTGCTAATCTATCCAGTAGACTGTAGAGAATCGGAATGGATTGCTAATCTATCCAATAGACTGTAGAGAATCTGAATGGATTGCTAATCTATTCAAAAGACTGTAGAGAATCTGAATGGATTGCTAATCTATCCAATAGACTGTAGAGAATCTGAATGGATTGCTAATCTATCCAATAGACTGTAGAGAATCGGAATGGATTGCTAATCTATCCAATAGACTGTAGAGAATCGGAATGGATTGCTAATCTATCCAGTAGACTGTAGAGAATCGGAATGGATTGCTAATCTATCCAATAGACTGTAGAGAATCTGAATGGATTGCTAATCTATTCAAAAGACTGTAGAGAATCTGAATGGATTGCTAATCTATCCAATAGACTGTAGAGAATCGGAATGGATTGCTAATCTATCCAGTAGACTGTAGAGAATCGGAATGGATTGCTAATCTATCCAGTAGACTGTAGAGAATCAGAATGGATTGCTAATCTATCCAATAGACTGTAGAGAATCTGAATGGATTGCTAATCTATTCAAAAGACTGTAGAGAATCTGAATGGATTGCTAATCTATCCAATAGACTGTAGAGAATCTGAATGGATTGCTAATCTATCCAATAGACTGTAGAGAATCGGAATGGATTGCTAATCTATCCAATAGACTGTAGAGAATCGGAAAGGATTGCTAATCTTTCCAATAGACTGTAGAGAATCGGAATGGATTGCTAATCTATCCAATAGACTGTAGAGAATCGGAAAGGATTGCTAATCTTTCCAATAGACTGTAGAGAATCGGAAAGGATTGCTAATCTTTCCAATAGACTGTAGAGAATCGGAATGGATTGCTAATCTATCCAATAGACTGTAGAGAATCGGAAAGGATTGCTAATCTTTCCAATAGACTGTAGAGAATCGGAATGGATTGCTAATCTATCCAATAGACTGTAGAGAATCGGAATGGATTGCTAATCTATTCAAAAGACTGTAGAGAATCGGAATGGATTGCTAATCTATCCAATAGACTGTAGAGAATCGGAATGGATTGCTAATCTATCCAATAGACTGTAGAGAATCGGAAAGGATTGCTAATCTATCCAATAGACTGTAGAGAATCGGAATGGATTGCTAATCTATCCAATAGACTGTAGAGAATCGGAATGGATTGCTAATCTATTCAAAAGACTGTAGAGAATCGGAATGGATTGCTAATCTATCCAATAGACTGTAGAGAATCGGAATGGATTGCTAATCTATCCAATAGACTGTAGAGAATCGGAATGGATTGCTAATCTATCCAATAGACTGTAGAGAATCGAAATGGATTGCTAATCTATCCAATAGACTGTAGAGAATCGGAATGGATTGCTAATCTATCCAATAGACTGTAGAGAATCGGAATGGATTGCTAATCTATCCAATAGACTGTAGAGAATCGGAATGGATTGCTAATCTATCCAATAGACTGTAGAGAATCGGAATCTATCCAGTGCCTGTAGAAGCAACAAAACTAAAAAAGATTCTGCCCTTGCCCTGAATTCTACCGATGCCACTAATTAGCTACAGCCTAGACAGAAGCACAGGCCCTCTAATAAGAATTTGCGCCTTCCTTTCTCTTTCTGTGACACAGCCGGCCCCACTATCAGCCATGAATGCGCACACTTCCTGAGGATAATGAGGCGAAATCCCAGTGCACGGAGGCCTCCCTCGATGACTCATTCGCTCTTCTAATAGATGCTTGATTGACACTTTCAGGTAGCAAGCCACAACTTTACTTTATCAGTCAGCTGCCCGATCATGTACTTCCTCCCAGGGGTCCTCCCAGCAATGAGGCCAAGGTAAGTAAGCTGACTGACTGTAGCGTGTTAACCATTTTGCGATGGAAGATAGATAGATAGATAGATAGATAGATAGATAGATAGATAGATAGATAGATAGATAGATAGATAGATAGATAGATAGATAGATAGATAGATAGATAGATAGATAGATAGATAGATAGATAGATAGATAGATAGATAGATAGATAGATAGATAGATAGATAGATAGATAGATAGATAGATAGATAGATAGATAGATAGATAGATAGATAGATAGATAGATAGATAGATAGATAGATAGATAGATAGATAGATAGATAGATAGATAGATAGATAGATAGATAGATAGATAGATAGATAGATAGATAGATAGATAGATAGATAGATAGATAGATAGATAGATAGATAGATAGATAGATAGATAGATAGATAGATAGATAGATAGATAGATAGATAGATAGATAGATAGATAGATAGATAGATAGATAGATAGATAGATAGATAGATAGATAGATAGATAGATAGATAGATAGATAGATAGATAGATAGATAGATAGATAGATAGATAGATAGATAGATAGATAGATAGATAGATAGATAGATAGATAGATAGATAGATAGATAGATAGATAGATAGATAGATAGATAGATAGATAGATAGATAGATAGATAGATAGATAGATAGATAGATAGATAGATAGATAGATAGATAGATAGATAGATAGATAGATAGATAGATAGATAGATAGATAGATAGATAGATAGATAGATAGATAGATAGATAGATAGATAGATAGATAGATAGATAGATAGATAGATAGATAAATAGATAGATAGATAATCTGATTAATCAAAGCTGTTTACGCAACATGCCCCCAGTCCATACTCCGACAACCTGCTCAAAGTTGCGAATCAATTTTATAATTGGGGCGGGTTGTGGGATAAATCTCCTATTTTTGTGCTGTCACAAAGCTATTCGACACAGAGTGATTGGAGAGAGAGAGGATAGATTGAGCCAATTTCGGATCCGCTGGCCAAATATGATTATCATTATTCTCCTGCTTCCCAGTTAGTTTTGTTTCCTCTCCCCTTTCCCCTCCACTCCTCGCATCGCGCTAAATCCCTGCAGCCGCCATGCCCATATTCGCCCAAGCCGCGGGTGAGGGGTGGGGCTCGGGGGGGGGGGCTGCAGCCGTGAGTCATAAGGCCGGGCCGGGGTTCCCACGGAAATTGGAACAAGAAGGGGTGAGGGAACAAGGACCGGGGCTGCTGGCCTTAATCCACGGAGCGGCGCGCGGCCCAATCCGCGGGAGCAGAGCTGCCAGGGCATGAAGAACTCGCCTCCCCGCCCCAAGCTGCACAGACGCGCACATGGGGCCGGGAGGGGCTGCGGGGCAGCTGCCCGACAGTCAAATCCACACTACAAAAATGTGAAGCCAAGCGAAAGAATAGCAAAGCACAGGCCTCCCCCTCTAGTCAGCAGAGCAATTGGGCGAACGGAGGCAGCTGAGAGCCGCACTGCGCATGCGGTTGGAAAGCGAATTCGGAAATCAGCTGCTCCCAGGCGACCCTACCGATCAGAAGACCAGTCGAGACCAGAAGCGCGATATTCGAGAGCTCGGGACAGCCTGACTGTGGCGAATCATGCCTGTGAGAGTTTTAAATTGGACAAAACTAGATTTCACCTGTGCCTAGCAACTCGATACATCCTCTCAAAGTCTTGCCTTGAGCATACACGAACACAGAGACTACTTGTTTCTATTGCTAGTTTTTGAACTGAATATCCCTGCCAATCACTTGCTTCTACAGTCTTTCACTTCCTCCTGGGCAGCCTGCAACCAAGGAATACTCAAGTAGATGGACGGGAAAATACGTTTCTTGGGAAATTTTAAGCAGGCAGGTTTTACCGTAAAAGTACATTAAGGAAATACTAGGTTTCATTTTTAGCACAAATAGGAGACAGACCCAGTGTTCATCTTTTGATATGGCTTGCCTTTGTTATAGCTCTATGGATTTAATAAAGCTTTTCGTTTAGAAAATTAGGATTCTGCTAGGAATCTGCGCCCTCCCGTTAGGTAGTCAACAAAGATGGAATAATTTTTTTTGAATAAACTACGTGTTTATTCAAATAAGGTCAGAATAAGCTTCTGACCTCAGCCTCCACATCTCAGCAATTCACCCAGTAAGCCTTGACATCTCAGCAATTCCCCCCGTAAGCCTTGACATCTCAGCGATTCCCCCTGACATCTCAGCAATTCCCCCCGTAAGCCTTGACATCTCAGTGATTCCCCTTGACATCTCAGCAATTCCCCCAGTAAGCCTTGACATCTCAGCGATTCCCCCTGACATCTCAGCAATTCCCCCAGTAAGCCTTGACAGCTCAGCAATTCCCCCCGTAAGCCTTGACAGCTCAGCAATTCCCCCGTAAGCCTTGACAGCTCAGCAATTCCCCCTGTAAGCCTTGACATCTCAGCAATTCCCCCCGTAAGCCTTGACAGCTCAGCAATTCCCCCTGTAAGCCTTGACAGCTCAGCAATTCCCCCCTAAGCCTTGACCTCTCAGAAATTCCCTTGTAAGCCTTGACAGCTCAGCAATTCCCCCCGTAAGCCTTGACCTCTCAGAAATTCCCTTGTAAGCCTTGACAGCTCAGCAATTCCCCCCGTAAGCCTTGACATCTCAACAATTCCCCCCGTAAGCCTTGACAGCTCAGCAATTCCGCCTGTAAGCCTTGACATCTCAGCAATTCCCCCCGTAAGCCTTGACAGCTCAGCAATTCCCCCCGTAAGCCTTGACAGCTCAGCAATTCCCCCCTAAGCCTTGACCTCTCAGAAATTCCCTTGTAAGCCTTGACAGCTCAGCAATTCCCCCCGTAAGCCTTGACCTCTCAGAAATTCCCTTGTAAGCCTTGACAGCTCAGCAATTCCCCCCGTAAGCCTTGACCTCTCAGAAATTCCCTTGTAAGCCTTGACAGCTCAGCAATTCCCCCCGTAAGCCTTGACAGCTCAGCAATTCCCCCCGTAAGCCTTGACCTCTCAGAAATTCCCTTGTAAGCCTTGACAGCTCAGCAATTCCCTCCGTAAGCCTTGACAGCTCAACAATTCCCCCCGTAAGCCTTGACAGCTCAGCAATTCTGAGATGTCAAGCTGGACTCATTGGTTTTATGAATAAATTTCATCATTCTTAGCTTAATGACTGTGTAACAAGATGTGTAACAGAATGATAAAATAGATTCCTATATAATATAACCAATGAGTTGAGTTGCGCCATTCTTTATGATTTTCAGACACAGGACATAAGCGTAGGATATAAAATTAACATAGAATCCTAATTTTCTAAACAAATAGCTTTATGAATATCAAAATAACTATAACAAAGGCAAGACATTTTAAAAGATTAACATTGGGTCCGCCTTGAACTATCAAAAGCAAAAACAATTTTGGTGCTGAAAAATGAAAACCTCCTATCTCCATAATGTATTTCTTCGGTAAAACCGGCCGCCTAAAACTTCTGCAAAGGCAACAGCTCTGTTATTGAATAGTGCAAATTCAATACTAGGCCACAGGAAGTAGCCCAGTTGGCTCAAGGGGAAGGGCTATGGCAGCTCAGCTAGAATCCGTCCCCAACCCCTACAATACCCGTGCAAGTCGCTGCAACGGTCAGAAACAAAACACTATAGAGGGCTGGCTGATCTAAATTTGGCGTCTGACGATCGGAGCGGCGCCAAACTTCTTCTTTTGGACAAGAGCGGAGTGGGGAGATTTCCAGTTGCAGAGCACTGAGGGCGGGGAGGGCACGGCGGTTCACCCGCGGTGCAGAATGAGTCGGACGTTCTCGCCATTCTGAGCTCCCCCTCCTCTCCGCCTGTCTCTACTTTTCCAATCTATAAGCGCCTCATTCACTCTTCTCTCCCAGCCTCTGCTCCAGGCCTCATCCCCCATTCTCCATCCCTTCTCCCTGTTATAATTGCAAGCGCATAAAATAGTAAAGGGAAGGCATTAGCAACGTGTAGGCTGTGTGGGTTCTTGAAAGGCTGAGAAACCCACACCTTGGCTACCTGCAAGTGGGAGGCTGAGGTCTGGCTCACAAAGCTCTCGGTAAGAAATACGCAAGGTTGTTCCAGACTCTCTACAGAGAGAGGCTTCATCTGTAACGCTTGGAAGCAACTGTGCTCTGTGCTTTGACATCCGGTCGTTTCTGTGAGGGTTTCTCAGAATAATCCATTATCTTTTTAAACCCGTTGAAGTATACTCGATAAGCCTGGGCCTAAGTTGTTTTATGGCTGACAGCTTCTGCTTTCGTCGTTCACACTGGACATTCTCAT
Organism: Macrostomum lignano; assembly: GCA_002269645.1. Taxonomy (NCBI): domain Eukaryota; kingdom Metazoa; phylum Platyhelminthes; family Macrostomidae; genus Macrostomum; species Macrostomum lignano. The sequence goes on along the minus strand of NIVC01002526.1, from coordinate 49,149 downwards.
CGTTCACACTGGACATTCTCATTTGTCACAGTATCCATTCTCAACTGTCACAGTACCCATTCTCAACTGTCACAGTACCCATTCTCATCTGTCACAGTACCCATTCTCAACTGTCACAGTACCCATTCTCATCTGTCACAGTACCCATTCTCAACTGTCACAGTACCCATTCTCAACTGTCACAGTACCCATTCTCATCTGTCACAGTACCCATTCTCATCTGTCACAGTACCCATTCTCAACTGTCACAGTACCCATTCTCAACTGTCACAGTACCCATTCTCATCTGTCACAGTACCCATTCTCAACTGTCACAGTACCCATTCTCATCTGTCACAGTACCCATTCTCAACTGTCACAGTACCCATTCTCAACTGTCACAGTACCCATTCTCAACTGTCACAGACCCATTCTCAACTGTCACAGTACCCATTCTCAACTGTCACAGTACCCATTCTCATCTGTCACAGTACCCATTCTCATCTGTCACAGTACCCATTCTCATCTGTCACAGTACCCATTCTCATCTGTCACAGTACCCATTCTTATCTGTCACAGTACCCATTCTCAACTGTCACAGTACCCATTCTCATCTGTCACAGTACCCATTCTCATCTGTCACAGTACCCATTCTCAACTGTCACAGTACCCATTCTCATCTGTTACAGTACCCATTCTCATCTGTCACAGTACCCATTCTCATCTGTCACAGTACCCATTCTCATCTGTCAAAGTACCCATTCTCATCTGTCACAGTACCCATTCTCATCTGTCACAGTACCCATTCTCATCTGTCACAGTACCCATTCTCATCTGTCACAGTACCCATTCTCATCTGTCACAGTACCCATTCTCATCTGTCAAAGTACCCATTCTCATCTGTCACAGTACCCATTCTCATCTGTCAAAGTACCCATTCTCATCTGTCACAGTACCCATTCTCATCTGTCACAGTACCCATTCTCATCTGTCACAGTACCCATTCTCATCTGTCACAATACCCATTCTCATCTGTCACAATACCCATTCTCATCTGTCACAGTATCCATTCTCATCTGTCAAAGTACCCATTCTCATCTGTCACAGTACCCATTCTCATCTGTCAAAGTAACCATTCTCATCTGTCACAGTACCCACTCTCATCTGTCACAGCATTCTCATCCTCGCAGTTCGGTATCAGCCTCTCCAGCCACGGCGGCAGCGGCGCTTTCGTTGGCAACAAGCAGCCAAAAGTTGGCAGCCGCCTTCAAGCGGCCTCCTCAGTTCAGGAGCTGCGCATTAGCCAGCGACAGCTTCAGCAACAGCAACAACAGCAGCAGCAGCAGCTGCCTCAAGCAGCCGACATGGCAGCTCCGGTGTCACGCCAGTACCGCCTCGCCCTCCTCGGCAAGCAGTCACTCAGCCGGCCCAACGGCACGGGATTCGGCTCGGTTCAGAAGCCGCTGAAAGAGATCTACTTGAGCCACCTGACGGCCACCGGGTCCGACACTGGCCGGGACAGGCTGGCCGAGAGAATTGCCAGCTTTGATGGGTGCGGGCTCTGCTCTGTTGTCTGGGTGGGGTGGCTCGCTGAATTGGGTGGAGTTGCTGTCTGGTGTGGATGGAGTTGCTGTCTGGTATGGGTGGGGTTGCTGTCTGGAGTAGGTGGGGTTGCTGTCTGGTGTGGGTGGGATTGCTGTCTGGTGTGGGTGGGGTTGCTCTCTGGTGTGGGTGGGGTTGCTGTCTGGTGTGGGTGGGATTGCTGTCTGGTGTGGGTGGGGTTGCTGTTTGGTGCGGTTGGGGTTGCTCTCTGATGTGGGTGGGGTTGCTGTTTGGTGTGGGTGGGGTTGCTGCTGGCGTGGGTGGGGTTGCTCTCTGGTGTGAGTGGGGTTGCTGTTTGGTTTGGGTGGGGTTGCTGTCTGGTGTGGGTGGGGTTGCTGTCTGGTGTGGGTGGGGTTGCTGTCTGGTGTGGGTGGGGTTGCTGTCTGGTGTGGGTGGGGTTGCTATCTGGTGTGGGTGGGGTTGCTGTCAGGTGTTGGATTCTCTTTATAAGGCAGTTATTCATTGAATATTTCTCTCAACGGAGCCCTACCACCCCTGTCCGCTCTGCAGTCCGAACCTGGTGCTGCGATCAAGCGACCCTCAGCAGCCGCAGCCGGAGTCGTACCCGCTGGACTCGCTGGCCTACATCGACCTGGTGCTGTTTCACACGGTCAAAGGCCGGAAGCGGCACTTTGGCTACTTCCGTCGGCACAGCGACAGCACCGAGGTGGTGCCCGACTCAGTGCTGATTCCACTGCACAAGAAGGACCACCGGCTCGTCACGAAGGCGCAGCACCGGCCGATGCTCTGCCTGATCGCCCGCCGACCGCACGGCATCATTCAGTTCCTGGAGTGCCACGTCTACCAGCTGGAGGCGGAGCAAGCTGGCCTGGACTTCATCCGCGAGATCGACAGCCGCAGCGAGGCCAGGCAGGCCGCGGAGACTCGGAGCCAGTTTTCTCGCGCCCGGCCCGAGCAGCAGCAGCAGCAGGAGGCCGACAAGTCCGGCTTGAACAAGTGGGCCTCGCAGCCTCTGCTGCTCAAATCGAGCGCCACTCTGCTGCAAGCCGCCAACCCGGCAGCCGGTGACCCGCAGGCAAGTCGGCAAGCCCCCGCGCCAGCTCCGACAGTCCATGCGCCGCTCGCCAGCAGCACCGAAGACGACGCTGACGCCGACGAGGATGCTGGCCCGATTCGTCGGACAGCCTCCGGCACCATCTTCGACAAGTACAAGGAGCTGCAGGTGTTCAACATACCCGAGTACGAGTACATGGGCTTCCAGGAGCTGCAAGAGGTGCGCAGGTCCGTGCAGGAGAGGCGGCAGCAGAGGCAGCAGCAGCAGGAAGCCGACAATGGCGGTGGCGCAGTCAGGCAGTCAGCAGGCAGCCGCATCCCGCTGCCAACACAGAGCCAGCGACCGCCGAGGCCGCCGCTGAGCAGCGTGCAGCAGAAGTCGGCGGCGACTGCGGCCGATGCGGAGGCGCCACCGCAGCCGCCTCGGTTACCACCGCGAAGCGCTCGCGATGCAGCGGGCTGCGGCTTCAGCGTTGGCGCCAAATTTCCTTCCGACGGCAACATCAAGGCGCGGCAGTTCCAGCCGCCGGCCAGGTAAAAATACCCGGTGATGTTTTACCGATGGACAGATAGGCAGACAGACAGACAGACAGACAGACAGTCAGACAGAAAGACAGACAGACAGACAGACAGACAGTCAGACAGAAAGACAGACAGACAGACAGACACTAAGAAAGACAGACAGATAGACAGACAGACAGACAGACAGACAGACAGACAGACAGACAGACAGACAGACAGACAGACAGACAGACAGACAGACAGACAGACAGACAGACAGACAGACAGACAGACAGAAAGACAGACAGACAGACAGACAGACAGACAGAGAGGCGAATTCTCTCACCCGCAGGTGCCCCACCGCTGCAATCGGACTCGAAGCTCAGCCGCACTCGGCAGCTCCCTCGGCGGTGGCAGCGAGCGTCGGCAGTCAGCAGCGGCCGGCGGCCGGCTACTCCTTCGCTCCGACAGTTCAGCCGCCACCCGCGGCATCGAGCCGCCATTCGGAGCGGCGCCGGCTGGAGCTGCCGCCGACGCCGGCGGACAGCGGGGTGACCGACCCGGCCAAGCCGGTGGCCCGCGTGGTGCCGACATCCAGGCCGCTGCCCGGTGCGGCCTGGCAGCAGCAGCTGCAGAAGCCGATCGGCAGGTCCAACAGCGGCTCGGTGTCCGGCCCGCAGCAGCACCGAGTTCACCACCGCTCGGGAAGCGGCAGTCGGCAGCAGCAGCCACCGCAGGCAGCTCCTCGGCACCGAACCGCAGGCGGGTCGGCCAGGCAGCCAAGCGGCGGCGGCGGGGTCGGCTCCACACCGGACTTCACCGCGGCTCTGGGCTACCTGCCGTGAGCCAGACTCACCCGTCAGTGAAACTCCAATGTCTTCAACCAGTGATTCAAGATGCTTCGAATTCGGCATCATAGAGAGCCGCCAAATCGTTGATTTTCACTTGGTAACTGAGCCCGGAGCCTGAGTCTTATTATTACTACTTTATAGTGCCGTCATCGCTATGCTTTTTCTCATACACAATCAAAAATAGGAATTTACTATTGTTAGTTGTTTCTTGACGCTGCACATTCTCGTCTGACTACTTTTTTCGCGCTTAAATAGTAGTATGGAACACTCGCTGTTGTTTTATTGCCAATCATGTTTTTTTCTGAGAAAAAGCCTATTAAGTGGTTTAATCATGGTCTTCTGTTATCCCAAAACACTTGCACAGGGTGGTCCCTAATTCCTAGCAACGCCACCATACACCGGTAGGTCACTCCCTGTTTCCTACCAACGCCACCATACACCGGTAGGTCACTCCCTGTTTCCTACCAACGCCACCATACAGCGGTAGGTCACTCCTTGTTTCCTAGCAACGCCACCATACAGCGGTAGGTCACTCCTTGTTTCCTACCAACGCCACCATACAGCGGTAGGTCACTCCCTGTTTCCTACTAACGCCACCATACAGCGGTAGGTCACTCCCTGTTTCCTACCAACGCCACCATACAGCGGTAGGTCACTCCCTGTTTCCTACCAACGCCACCATACAGCGGTAGGTCACTCCCTGTTTCCTACCAACGCCACCATACACCGGTAGGTCACTCCTTGTTTCCTACCAACGCCACCATACAGCGGTAGGTCACTCCCTGTTTCCTACCAACGCCACCATACAGCGGTAGGTCACTCCCTGTTTCCTACCAACGCCACCATACACCGGTAGGTCACTCCTTGTTTCCTACCAACGCCACCATACAGCGGTAGGTCACTCCCTGTTTCCTACCAACGCCACCATACAGCGGTAGGTCACTCCCTGTTTTCCACCAATGCCACCATACACCGGTAGGTCACTCCCTGTTTGCTACCGACACAGCCATGCACTATAACTTTTTTCTATGTCAGGAGAACTGTGAATAGTAAATATTTTGAACAAAGGAAACTTGAATTAACCAATTACACGAAGCTAAAAAAGGTCTTGTACAGTTAATGGCCTTATTAAACGCTTAACAACCAATTTTATGCACCTAGAATTAAATAAGAAAGCTAATATTAAAATACTGAAATTTAACTGATCTCTTGCTCATTGACTCATGGCGCTCTTCTTGAAGTTCTTGCGAATACTTGTATATTCTTGTGATTGTGTTTCACATAATCATCTAGTTCTTAGCGGTCCTCGAGCCTAGCAATCCTTGCGTTTTAGCGGTCTTGCATCTCTAGCAATCTTTGTGTTCTTAGGGGTCCTTGTGTCCCTAGCAATCCTTGTGTGTTGTGTTTTGGTGGTCCTTGCGTTCCTGATGCCCATCATTGTAAACTATTCAATAGATAGACGGACGGTAGACGGTACAAGTTTACATGTGAAATTTCGAATTTCAAGTTTTAGGTCACCCATCTTGCAGCATCCAAGGACTACTTAAGAGAAGGACGTTTCTTAGAAAATGTTTATGAGGCTGGTTTTGCCAAAAAATACACTACGGAGATAGGAAGTTTTAACTTTTTTTCAGCACAAAAATTGTTATTGCTTTCGATATAGGAAGCAGACCCAATGTTCGTCTTTTGATATGTTGTGCCTTTCTTATAGCTCTATTAATATTCATAAAGCTTTCTTTTAGAAAACTAAAATCATAAAAATGCATGGCTCAGCTCGACTCATTGGTTTTATGAATCTTTTTTATCATCTTTGTTACACACAGTGTGAGACAGTCAGCTAAGAATGATAAAATAGAGCGACATGTACAATTGTACGTAGAATAAAAAGTTAACATAGAATCCTAATTTTCTAAACGAAAAGCTTTATGAATATCAATAGAGCAATAAGAAAGCCACAACATATCAAAAGATTAACATTGGGTCTGCTTCCTATCGAAAGCAATAACAATTTTCGTGCTGAAAAAAAAGTGAAAACTTCCTATCTCCGTAGTGTATTTTTCTGCGAAAACCAGCCTCAAGCATTTTCTAAGAAATGTTGTTTCCAGTCCTTCTACTTGAGTAGTCCTTGGCAGCATCATGTGGACGGGTCGCGTTACGTGGCGATCAGCTGATGATCACCTGACAGCCCGCTACTTGGCTCATTCACGAAAGCAATTTTCATTCAGGCATTCCTGGCATAGGAGAGGAAACGCCAGTAGCGTAGGCAAGAGCCACTAAAATTTAACTGACTGGGATTTGGGATGGCTTGTGAACCGGGCAGACAGGACACGCTAGGGGGGATATCGAATCGATTCAGGCACGAGAGCCAGCATGCCATGCCATTAGCTTAGCTATATGGAAAGCTCGGGTTCCGTCTGGTCGACCCTCCCGTTTCCTCCTCCAACGGCAGACCGGCCCATGCATTACACAACACACACTGCCGGGGCCAAATGTACATGAAGAACGAGGGAGCGGCTGGGAGGGGTTGTTAGTCAGTTGCCGCCTCCAGCACCCCAGCCAACCCAAACAGCGAGTCCAGTGGCCTCCCCCCTCTGTTGGCCTCGTGGAGCTCTGGCCTGACCTTCCAGCAACCCCAGTCAGTGAACGCATTCACCAGCCAACCAGAATTCCGCCAGCTCTCTCTCCTCTCTGCCCCAGCTCTCAAAATGAATCGACTCCCCCCTCCCCTAGTCTCGGCTTTCTTCTTCTTTTGCTAAATAAAAAGCCAGGAAAAATACGCAGAGATACAATATAGATATAGAGCGCAAGAAGATATCTGCGCTGTTGTATCAAATAGTCTCATTATAACTAAACAGTGAACCATGTCGGCCGCCGTGAGACTGTCCGCCTCGTCGGACAGCCGCCGTCATCATCGCCGGCAGGACAGCAGCGGCTCGCGGACTCAGGCTGGCGGAGTTGAAGTCGCCTATCACCGGTCAGACTACGGCTCGATTCCGGTGCCGATGTCGGTGCCGATGTCAGTGCCGATGCCGCGTCAAGAGCAGCTGCTGGTGATCGCCAATCCGCTCACCCAGCTGCCGGTGCCGCCGCTGTGCCCCGTGCCGGCTGGTCAGGAGCGGCCCATCGGCTATGGAGCCTTTGGCGTTGTCTGGTAAGTCTGCCGCCCTAACTGGGGAACATCAGGCCGGGAATTTCAAACTTAAGCCTTAATTTGCTGGGCTTCAGCCTCAAAGGCACCATTTTAAGTAAAAAAGTGTCTCAGCCATTCGCGTAAAGTTCGATGAAAGAAGCAGCCAGCAATTTTTTCACTCGCTCCATCAACTCTGCTTCTCCTTCCCCAGGTCGGTGGTCGATCCGCGGGACGGCAAGAGGCTGGCGCTGAAGAAAATACCGAACGTCTTTCAGAACATTATCGCCGCTAAACGGGCTTTCCGCGAGCTCAACTTTCTCTACCAGACTCGGCACGAGAACGTGAGCAAAATGGCTACTCAAAATCTGGGTTTTCATTTTTCCAAAGAAGCCTAAGTATTAGGTAACACAAATGGATTCTTTTTATTACTTTCAGATCGTCTCAGTGGTGAGCGTCCTTGAGGAGCCGAATTTCCCGTTCGAGATGTAAGTAACCGGCTTCACCTTATCACAATCTGCTTTTATTGCCCTACCGTGGTCTTATCATTTTCTCTCTCCCAGTCACACACGGCATGGCACGCATTAAGACACTTCCGTTTGAGTCATTCAAGCACCAGACAGAGAAGCCGTTGTGAACGCCTGAATGCCTTGCGCCTGTCAGCGGAGAAAGAGATGAAAGAGAGAGAGGAGGCCTGCTGCCATCTGGCTAACCAAATCTCTCAGTGGATTAGAAAACAGAAACGCTTATTGGGCCGCTGTATTTGCTTGATTCCTCCTTCCTGCCCGCTCTCCAGAACTTGCTAGCTCTGCCGGATCTTTGTCCTCCCCTCATCTCTCCCCCTCTCTTCCCCTCCAGCATTTTACGCTCGTAATTTTCTGTTTTGACGGCACAGCAAGTAGGAGAGCGTCAGCGGTGGGGGTTCAAGATCACCGGGATTGCCTGCTATTTCCCGGTAGTGGGGGCTTTGCCTACAGTCCAGTTGGATCGAGTGAGTCATTTCACCTCCGCCGGAGCGGCCTTCTCTCCTCTATCTGGGCTTCAATCCCATTTTTGACGAGAAATTTACACACAAAGCAGGTCGACAGGCACAGAATTCACCCCGTCCTCTCCCACGCCCATCCACGTGGCCCGGCCTGCCCCAACACCCCCTAGTCTTTCTTCCAGTAGGTCTTTGTCTCCAAATTGATTCGATCGAATTCTCCACATCTTGCCTACCCCCTCAGACTATAGTTTTTATACCGCTCTTTGTTCCGCCTCGGAGACAGTCTTTACTGCGGTGCGACCTGTCGCATCTGCCTCTCTTTGTTGGGCAGAAATTCTGAGATTAACTATATCTGCAACGCATCGAAAATAAATAGTGAAGTTGTTCGGGTGACTCGTCTGTCTGTCTGTCTGTCTGTCTGTCTGTCTGTCTGTCTGTCTGTCTGTCTGTCTGTCTGTCTGTCTGTCTGTCTGTCTGTCTGTCTGTCTGTCTGTCTGTCTTAGTGTTTGTGTCTCCGTATATCTCGATTTTCGAATTTCATCATCAAGCAATAAATCAATTTCTTGACAGGCAGAGATTCAGAGAATGCTGCATATTTTGATGGAATAATTATCGAAGGTAAATTCGCAGAAGTCCGCATTGCAGCTCCCGTTCTGTTTCAGCTACCTGCTCTGCGACCTGATGCAGACGGACCTGCACAAGATAATCGTGTCTCCACAGGCCCTGTCCGTGGACCATGTAAAAATATTTCTGTACCAGCTGTTGCGAGGTGAGGATGGAGCGACCCGGGCAGAGGTTGAGTTTCCGATGGCTGATAAAGTGCACAGAGTCCTGGGAAACTGCAGCCAATTTGCTGTTAGCCAAAGCGGATTGGAGATGAGAAATTTGGGAGAAACGCTGGCGCAGGGAAGGAAGGAATTGAGCATAGAGGCTGGGTCTCACTCGCTGCTGGCCCGCTGATGACTCGAGGCCGGCATGCCTGCCAATCCATATACTATGTGCTATGCCTACCCCCCGGGAAAGCGAGAGAGTGGGCCAGTTCAAAGCAGGACACAGGGCTGCACTTTTACGCACAGATCCATGTTTTTCCGGCTTAACGGATACCATTAATTATTGAGGAACGAGTGTCTCTCACTTTTAATAACGCTTAAAACAGACCAACTTAGCGCAATAGCTCGAACTATTTACTAACCAGCTCTCCAACCACCCAGAGCACCGCTCTCCAACCATCTAGAGCACCACTCTCCAACCACCCAGAGCACCGCTCTCCAACCATCTAGAGCACCACTCTCCAACCACCCAGAGCACCGCTCTCCAACCATCTAGAGCATCGCTCTCCAACCACCCAGAGCACCGCTCTCCAACCATTCCGAGCACCACTATCCAACCACCCAGAGCACCGCTCTCCAACCATCTAGAGCACCACTCTCCAACCACCCAGAGCACCGCTCTCCAACCATCCCGAGCACCGCTCTCCAACCATTCCGAGCACCGCTCTCCAACCATTCCGAGCACCGCTCTCCAACCATTCCGAGCACCGCTTTCCAACCATCTAGAGCACCTCTCCAACCACCCAGAGCACCGCTCTCCAACCATCTAGAGCACTACTTTCCAACCATCCCGAGCACCGCTCTCCAACCATTCCGAGCACCACTCTCCAACCACCCAGAGCACCGCTCTCCAACCATCTAGAGCACCGCTCTCCAACCATCCCGAGCACCGCTCTCCAACCATTCCGAGCACCGCTCTCCAACCATTCCGAGCACCGCTCTCCAACCATTCCGAGCACCGCTCTCCAACCATTCCGAGCACCGCTTTCCAACCATCTAGAGCACCTCTCCAACCACCCAGAGCACCGCTCTCCAACCATCTAGAGCACTACTTTCTAACCATCCCGAGCACCGCTCTCCAACCATTCCGAGCACCACTCTCCAACCACCCAGAGCACCGCTCTCCAACCATCTAGAGCACCGCTCTCCAACCATTCCGAGCACCGATTTCCAACCATTCCGAGCACCGATTTCCAACCATTCCGAGCACCGCTCTCCAACCCAAGAGGAGTTTCTGAGCCGTTTAATTGAGCTAGACTTCAAACAACTGCTCCACCTACCGCTCCCAATCAGGCCTGAAGTACCTGCACTCAGCCAATATTCTGCACCGCGACATCAAGCCGGGCAACCTTCTAGTGAACTCTGACTGTAAGTTGAAGATCTGTGACTTCGGCCTCGCCAGGGTTGACGATCCGAACTCGCAGGCGGTCAGGTCGCTGACCCTGGAGGTAGTGACGCAATACTATAGGGCGCCCGAACTGCTCATGGGTGCTCAGGAGTACTCAGCGGCCATAGACGTCTGGTCGGTTGGCTGCATTTTTGCCGAACTGCTTAGCCGCAGCATCCTGTTCCAGGTGAGCCGCTTGCAGATGCAGTTTTCAGAGATTTTACCAGTAGTTTTGCACTATTTTTGCAAGTTCTTTGTAGTACTCGGTATGAAACGCTATAGTATGACACGCAGTCAGCCGTTTGGTAGTGGTTTCGCACTGAGATTCGCAATACTTTATTGGCCTATATTTTCAAACATATACGGTCTGCACCTGTATGGCAATACAAACTGTAACTAACTGTATCATACAACTGCTCTTAGTCAGATTGGAGAGGTCACAAGGCTAATAAGACAGGCAAATCTGCTTTCACAATCTTAGCAATTAGCTTTCCAAACTGAACCAGCGAGTCAAAACCCAAATTTCGGACTCAAAAACAAAGGTCTGCTTATCCAGTTTTTCTCTAAAACATTTTAAAATCTTTTCCTGACTAACCCAGAAGAAAAATAGAGCGAGAGGTAAAGCTTTATTTCGTGCGGCAGAATTTTTGGCTGTCGATTGCGAAATTTCTTGTGCATTTGGTTCGCTACTCTCTGCTTTTGCTGGGCTTTTTAATTCCAGTGTTTCCATAAACTGCGCCTGGATGTCCCAGAACACCCAGCCAGATAGTGACTGTCTGCCCGGGTCGCAGCTCTATCCCCCCTCTCTGCTTTTTCCTTTCCAGTTTACAGCCTCCGGAGGGAGGCCCAGACATATAATAATTTAATGCGTGCAAGTGCGCCGCCGCCTGAACTCCCTGACTTCAGCCGGAGAATTTGGGGCAAGCTGAGTGCAGGTCTCTCCCTCTCTCTGGAGCTGGAGGCTATCACCAGTGCAGTACTGGCGCGCCAGCTGAAATCTTATTGTATTGTACTCGCATCGGGGATGCCATTATCAGCGCTATATCGAATTTATGATGACTGATTGCAGTGTTTAAGCCAGCTTGTGACCCTACAGATGGGGGTTGGGGAGCGTAATAAGCATACCTAATCTTGTTAAAGTTTAACAGGAGGGGCCAGATCCCAACAGGTAGTTCACCTGTCTGTCTGTAACAGGAGGCGGAGGGGACGCTAGATCCCAACAGGTAGTTCACCTGTCTGTCTGTAACAGGAGGCGGAGGGGACGCTAGATCCCAACAGGTAGTTCACCTGTCTGTCTGTAACAGGAGGCGGAGGGGACGCTAGATCCCAACAGGTAGTTCACCTGTCTGTCTGTAACAGGAGGCGGAGGGGACGCTAGATCCCAACAGGTAGTTCACCTGTCTGTCTGTAACAGGAGGGGACGCTAGACCCCAACAGGTAGCTCTACCTGTCTGTCTGTAACAGGAGGGACAGACCCCAACAGGTAGCTCTACCTGTCTGTCTGTAACAGGAGGGACAGACCCCAACAGGTAGCTCTACCTGTCTGTCTGTAACAGGAGGGACAGACCCCAACAGGTAGCTCTACCTGTCTGTCTGTAACAGGAGGAGACAGACCCCAACAGGTAGCTCACCTGTCTGTCTGTAACAGGAGGGGACAGATCCCAAAAGGTAGCTCACCTGTCTGTAACAGGAAGGGACAGATCCCAACAGGTAGCTCACCTGTCTGTCTGTAACAGGAAGGGACAGATCCCAACAGGTAGCTCACCTGTCTGTAACAGGAAGGGACAGATCCCAACAGGTAGCTCACCTGTCTGTCTGTAACAGGAAGGGACAGATCCCAACAGGTAGCTCACCTGTCTGTAACAGGAAGGGACAGATCCCAACAGGTAGCTCACCTGTCTGTCTGTAACAGGAGGGACAGACCCCAACAGGTAGCTCTACCTGTCTGTCTGTAACAGGAGAAGACGGACCCCAACAGGTAGCTCACCTGTCTGTCTGTAACAGGAGGGGACAGATCCCAACAGGTAGCTCACCTGTCTGTCTGTAACAGGAGGGGACAGACCCCAACAGCTAGGTAGCTCACCTGTCTGTCTGTAACAGGAGGGGACAGACCCCAACAGCTAGGTAGCTCACCTGTCTGTCTGTAACAGGAGGGAACAGATCCCAACAGCTAGGTAGCTCACCTGTCTGTCTGTAACAGGAGGGAACAGATCCCAACAGGTAGCTCTACCTGTCTGTCTGTAACAGGAGGGACAGACCCCAACAGCTAGGTAGCTCACCTGTCTGTCTGTAACAGGAGGGGACAGACCCCAACAGCTAGGTAGCTCACCTGTCTGTCTGTAACAGGAGGGGACAGACCCCTTCCCGGAAAGTTAGACTACAACAGCCTACAAAAAGCTCATTGTTTTTGTTTCTGTATTTCGTATAAAACATTTACAAATTAAGCATCCGCTTTTGCCAGGCCAGCAGCCCACTCATGCAGCTGGACCTCATCATGGACCTGCTCGGCACGCCGGACCCCTCCGACCTGGGGACCGCCTGCGCTGCTGCCAGACGATACGCCATGCGCCTGCCGCGGCGACGACCGCGCCTGGCCGCTAAGCTCTGGTCGATGTCGCAGACGGTGACTGAGGACGGCCTTCACCTGCTCGAACAGCTGCTCAGATTTAGTCCGGTGAGGCTCACAGCTGCTATCTTATCTGCTGCTTCTTCTGGGTGGATCCAGGATCCCCCCGGGTTTCCCCTGACCTTCCCTTAACCTCACCAAACTGCCTACTGCATGCTTGGCTCCGTTTTAAGGGATAAGTGTAACAGGTGACAGCTTTTAAGTTCCAACAGGCAGGTCAGCTAACCCCCCCCCCCCTGACCACCCCATAAGCCAGGCTATTGTGAAGTTTGCATTCGGATTAGGAAATCTGCGAACGGAAATGAAATTAGCGCTTTGTCGGTCAAGTAGCACAGTACAGTCCCAGCAGCTCATCAATGTGAGCACCCTAGCGCTTAGATATGGACTCTACACGGTATTGTTAACTAGTATAGTTGGGGGGGGGGCTGGGTGTGGCCAAGTGAAGCTGACCCGTCTGCATCACTCCCAGAGTCTCCGCGCTCACATTACAATAAAGTTTGTTGACCCCAGGGTCCTAGTGAGACCCCAGACAGTCTCTGAGTCTCTACTCGCGCAATGTTATCTGCGGAGGGCAGAATTCTAACTGGCTATCTCTGTCGGCTGCTCGAAGGCAAACACAAAGATTGTTTGCTCTAGATTTTTCTACTCAAACCGAGCCCATGCAGTTGTCTGCGGGGCCACCCGGTGTGGCTCTCAGAGACCATCTTTGGCCAGCCCGCACTTTTCTCGCTTGGCTCACAGTTCAGCTGACAGTCCAATTTTAGTTAGAAGGAAAAGAATTGCTCTTCTTCGAGTTTCTTCTTTTTTCTAAACTACTTGCTCCCGCGCGCTCAGCAGGTGGGCAGGTAAAGATCACTTAGAGAGGCCGGGTGCGAACGACCCAGGCTCATAGCAAGAAATGATTTCAATGTAATAAATGGCTTAACATAGTTCTGATAGTGAATTTTGAATAGGCTCAACCGGGGAAACGGTCTGCCCTTTGACAGACGGGCAATGGCATTTCCAGCCCGATAAAATTTGCCAACCCACCGCATAGTGAGAGATTCGAGCCACAGCCATGGACTGCGGTAGACTTTTGCCTATTTTTTTATCACTACTATTAGTATTTATTGTTATTATTAGGCCTAGGAAAAAGAATTCGCTAAACAAAGACATGCAATTAGACAAACAAGACAGGTGGTAATAGCAAACCTGCTGTAGTTTGTGGCTGCATGGTTTGCTCCTTCCTGCTGATGCATTTCCACAAACTGCTATTGCAGTTCCACAAACTGCTATTGCAGTTACACAAACTGCTATTGCAGTTACACAAACTGCTGATGCAGTTCCACAAACTGCCCATACAGGTACAAACTGCTTATGCAGTTCCACGAACCGACCCTGTTCCAACGCAACCCAACTTTTTTTGCAGAAACAGCGCGCTTCTGCCACATTCGCGCTGTCCCATCCCTACCTGGACGAGGCCAGAGTTCGCTATCACTCCTGCATGTGCACCTGCTGCGGCCGCGGCCACCAGCGAACCCTGACATCGGCCGATGCGGAATTTGCCGAGCCCGCCAGGCCGGAGCCGATGTCCGAGCAGGCCGAGCTGGCCATCGTGGACACGCCCAATGCCCGGCTGATGCTCTCGGAGCTGGCCAGGCGAATCAACGCAGGCGACGCGCGCAACCTGACCGCTCCGCTGCGGCTGAACAGGGAGGGCGACCATTTCAGAGCTTTTGCCAAGTGAGTGCTTTTGCTACGTTTCCAATGGTAGTCATGCAGTTTGCAGGGGGATTTTGGGCTATAGGTGACCTGCAGTCAGTCAGCATGTAGTCATGCCTGATCTTCTGAAGACCCCCAGGCACTCACACGCGGATATGTACGAGCACGCAGATGTGCAGTGGCCCTGACTTCCGCGTCGGCAGACATGTACTGTGCACACTCCGCCTTCGGGTTGGCCCGTCACGGTCACGAATCATACAAGCCCCAGGCCAATTTTCGTGCAAGAGACTAGAATTGATTTGGCCGCGTACGGGATCAAACATCGGGGGTGTTGTTTGCATTAATAACTTCATTTCGTGTTTCAGAGTGTCCAGGAGTACGGTTAGATGGGTTTTCATAACCCATCTAAAGAGGGCCTTCAGTTGGTCTCTGCACTTTTAGAGTCCTGTAATGAGTCTTTTTCCTAGGCCTTTTGGTAGTCTTTTTATTGCGTCGAGGATGCATTTAAAGCGGTTGCACTCCGTGACTGTTCAAGATTTTTAAGGCCTCAATACCACTGCAGAGGCATGGACTGTGTCGTTTAGCGTTTCACCATTACTCGTATCTGCGGCAAATTTCTCTGTTTCGCTAGCATCGCCCGCACTTAAACCACGACCTTTGCACCATCCCGCAGATCCTCGGTTGCGCAAGCAAGCGAGATGCCGCCGTCTCCGCACAGGTGGGACAAGCAATAGCGGTGGATACGCTGGTTGGTCGGTCCGTATTTATTGACGTCCAAAGCGTCCCCCTGACTGCCGTCTCCATTGAAGTTCTCATCAACTTCCGTTATTAGGAGTAGCCTTCGTTTCTACTAAAGTATCCGAATTGACTCAGTTCTAGAAAATACTCGTACTCGTAAATGACTGCCTCCTTGGCAACTGTGCGAGACCGCAATCAGCAGAGCACGCACACACAAATCACAGCTCTCTTGTAGTGCACCATAGCAGACCATTATGCATATATAATACGCTGTAGTTGCATGCATTCATACATGGATACCGCTGATTTAAAAATGATAATCTTATCGATTTTTATACTACTTACTAAGCAACAATAGTCGAAATTACTTTGCAATTCTAGATGTATATACTGTAACTTAAATAAGTGTTGTGCTCCAATGCCAGAAGTCACGGCTGGCCCCTCTTTAACTCAGCAATTCACCTAATGCCACATTTGCTTGCGTCGCAAAACTGGCACTCCACAAACGCAGTCAGCATCTCATAGCGAGTCCGCTGTTTCTTCTCTTTTTCCGTTATGAAATACCCGTATGAGTCAAAAAGCTTTCAAATGTCGTAATATACGTAATTGATTATTCGCCAAACAGGAGTCTGTTAAAAATGCGTTTGAAAAAAATTGGAAATGTAAATAAACACAGTACACTTGCGCTATCGCCGCTGCTTTTTGTTTTTGCTTTCAGGACTGACTAACGGTTCCGTGCTTATAAACTGCTTGATAAAATAACTTCTGTTTTTGTTTTTCCTCTTTTCTTAATTGAGTACAGTCGTCAACAGTGCAAACATATGTTTCACGAATTAGGCCCGTAGGGCTCGTATCACGCAAGAATTAATTAAATTACAATTTAGTAAAGACGTGCATGTACTAGTCCTTGCAAACTATACTTAAACTAAGTGTAAAACTGCACTGTCGCTGTACTTAACAAACCTCTTCTATACCGTAGTTGGCGATAGACCAGTAAACCCGACAGAATTTAGTTGGATGTGGTATGGCAGTAGGTGGCAAGCGCATCTACTGATGCAGAACAAAAGCCATACGTTGCTGAAGATGTTGTTGCGTTGGAACCCGTCCAGGTCTTAAGCATCCAATATCGGTATCGCGAACTGAGATTATCTGACAGCTGTAAATACTCGTTAAGCAAGAAAGAGCAGCTTGTCTGTAGGCAATACAGGAGTTGCTAAAAGAACTGCAGAAAGAGAGGAAAAACTGCTTATTGCGTTCTTCAACAGTGAACTGTGCGGCTCACAACTAGTCACAACTAGACTCCATCCTGTCGAGTCATCGGCCATACGTTAGTTTTAGTCTCTTTGTTTTGGTTGGTTCAATGTATGTTTGGGATTAACGCGGTTGAAAATATTTACTAGAATCCATGGTGATTCTAGTGGTGGCGCGCTGGAACTCCGCCCCTGAGCGCTACCCTGCGCCGGCGCCGCCAGATGCTGCTGGGCCACTGCCTACGGACCTGGGTCGCGGTAGGCCCGTCCCTCTGGCCCTGGCCATGCTGCACCGGCCGACCGAGCAATTGCGCCGCGGCCAGGCCCGCACTGCCACTCTAACGGACTGCCTCATCGCTGACTTGCAGGCGCTTGACCTGACCCCTCAGGCTGCTGCTGCCTGCCCCTTCCGCCTGTTCTGCGATCGCGTGCGCGCAAGGGTTCTCCCCTCTGCGTCTTAATATATATATATATATATATACGATTAATTAACGATTCTGTTTCGTGCTTGCCAAATACGAAACAGAGGAAGCACTTGTACGAGTCTATGGCCCACGAAAAATTTAAGCTACGAAAACTACAGAAACCTGAGGTTACAATCGAAATTCAAAAATACAAATGTAAGAAGTCGGTGGTGTTTGGTTTATGCAGCCGACTAGTTCCTATTATGCCGTTAAGAACTCGCGCAACCTCGACCACGGCGAGCCATCGCAGCCACTACCAAGCTGCCGCTGGGCGCCGAACTTCATTCGGCCAAGCCCCCAAAGGCCACTATCGCTTTCAGTCATCTGCCAGCAGCGATGCCAGCTGCAGTGACAGCAACGGAAGCAGCAAGTACTTGTCCCTTGGTCACATCGGAGCCACTCGGACACACAGCCAGACAAGCAGCCCGAGTTCAGAGTGCAGCTTCAACTCAAGGATTCTAGACAATGGGAACCATGGACGTGACTACGACCGCCTCATCAAACTGGCAGTGCGCGATGCCAACTCTTCGAACCGCCAGCAGTCGACCAGGCGTCGGAGTCGCCGACATGACTCGATGTCGCCGCAGCCAATCCAGCCGGCGTATTCGTCGCCCACTGCGAACCCGTACAGGTACCGGCGCGGTCGCAGCGCAGGGCGGCAGCATGAGGATTCGATCAGCCCTGCGCAGCGTTGGAACGACAACATTTCCAACCAAAGCAAGATATACGACTTTACGTTGAGACAGCAGCGGCAGAGAAGAACGGCCTGCAAGCCGCAGTTGCTGCAGCAGCACAAGCACGGACGAATGATGCAGGAGCAGCAACCAAACAAGATTTACGCTGGCAATCACGCGGAGAGCAATGTGCTGCTCAATCGGAAGCTCAACGACTCACTTCGACGGCTGCAGTTGCAGAGACGAAGCAGCCGCAACTTGGTGCGGTGCAACAATGAGGACAGGTGGACGTCGTTCTACGGCGAAGACGACAGCGACTCCAGCCAAAGTGAGCAGGAAGAGAGACCGCTCCCAGCTCAAAAGGCTCAGCAATGGGTGCGGGACAGGTGCGGCAGAGATGAGCGAGCCCGAGAACTAGAGCCTAGCTGCGATGGCGCCAGAGGCTGCATGCGAGAGACCAGAAGCCACCGCGAGACCCTGTTCAGCTGCCCGTTCATGGCCCTGTCACTGACGACCAAGATCTACGAGTGCGATAAATGCGCTACCAAATACCACAGCAGTTTGAGCGGCAGTCGGACTCGAATGTCGCTCGATCAGCAGTAATTTTTCGTCAGCGTCACTCATTTTTTGTTGAGGCAAAAACTTCTGTATTGTGTCGAACTCCCATGAAGAGTTACTTACAAAAGCAATTGTTGTATTTTATTACTCCCCGAAAAATCAATTCATCCAGGTAAAAAATCTTTTAAAGTTACATTGTAAACTGTGAAATATAATAGTCACAAAGAAATAAAACTTGTGCAAAGAATTTTATCTCACACAATTGTTTTTTGAACATTCAAAGCTGATTTTGCTCAGTAGTTCTCATTTGAAATAAGCCACTGGGACTGTCATCCAATGTACTCGTAGGACTGGCATAAGCGCTCACCGGAGCTGCCAATGCCTAACACAAGGAGCAGGGAAATGACAGCAGTCAAAGTCAACAGTGCTCATCATCACAAAGTATTCGATTCTCTGAAACACGGTTGATGTAGCAGGCGACTTCTTTGACAATTCGATGACCGACAGAACACCTCGCCATCAAACGAGGCCAATTTATGCGATTACCGATTTGTACTTCATTTCTCATCGCTTTGTACATCAGTCATGCGATTTAATAGCCTACTTGACGGCGGTGTGAACAAGTCCTCAGTTTTTGTCATCCAATTTTCAACCCTGTAGATGTCCTACTCGAAATCAATTTTGCTCATTTCCACCGGACCCTACCGATAGTGGGTGCTAATGCCAGACCCCGCCAGTAGAGACCCTACCTTTTAATGGCTTTTATAGACCACTACCACAGGTGAAAAGTCTAAACCAGAAGGTATTCAGTTTAATTATGCATACGAATTCTCGGCAAAAGGTAGCAACCTAATCTTTGTTCGATTTATTTTTGCTTGTTTTCTGAAGCAGAACTGCATTAAAGCAAAATGCAACCACAACAAAAGGCTGCCTATAGGGAACAGCTGTGTGAAAACGTGCGCTTATAACGTGCAAAAACAGGAGCTGGTTATCAGAAGAAAACAAACTATAACTATAAGCACAGTGCCACGAGTACGGAGATCTGATTCAGACACAACAATGCGAGTATTTTCATTTGCGTCCGTCAGCGAATCCCCAGGTCGAATGGAACTGTAAACATCTATATAAAATTGACTATTTCATAGCCCCTTTCCATTTAGGAGGCCGTCGCTGTACTCCGACTGCCTCAAGGTTTCAGGGGAGGCGTAACGCCTTTTTAGCAAGACAAACGCGGCCACAAGGCCGGACAAGACGGTGAGTTTCAACATGGTGCCCGTTGAGAACAGGTCGCTGACTGAGGTTAAACTGCTGAGCATGCAGCCGGCTTCGACCGTGATGAAATTGTAAGGCATTAGGCCTGCCAAAGGGAGATTTGTAATTTGTACTCGTATATATTGCTATCAATACTGCGAAATGCATGTTTAATAAGTGACTTAATAAGCGCATTCCATAGTAGTGGAAATCTTTCCACGACCCATTTACTGATTTTACTGTAAATATTGGAGTGCTCTAGACACTGCATGACTGGAGTGCTCTAGACACTGAATGACTGGAGTGCTCTAGACACTGAATGACTGGAGTGCTCTAGACACTGAATGACTGGAGTGCTCTAGACACTGAAGGACTGGAGTGCTCTAGACACTGAATGACTGGAGTGCTCTAGACACTGCATGACTGGAGTGCTCTAGACACTGAATGACTGGAGTGCTCTAGACACTGAAGGACTGGAGTGCTCTAGACACTGAAGGACTGGAGTGCTCTAGACACTGAATGACTGGAGTGCTCTAGACACTGCATGACTGGAGTGCTCTAGACACTGCATGACTCGATTACCTTCAATGAATGCAGCAATAAAATTCTCACCGAGAAACACGGAGGGGAAGAAGTGGAGCAGCGGTACGCCCAGTAGCGGCGAGGCCATGTTGAGAAACCAGTTGGGCGACATGGGGAACAGGCGCAGGGACAGCAGCATAGCGAACAGGGAGCGCCGATTTTGCTGCACTCGCCGGCGCAGCGGCTCCAGGCGCCTGTGAAAAGCCCGCTCAACCAGGCGCTTGCCGAAGTGGCGCGACATCAGGTAGCAGCCGGTGGCGCCGCAGGCTGTCAGCAAGCAGCACAGAGGAAAACCGCGCGCAAGGCCGAACAGCGCGCCGCCAAGGAGGTTCTGCGGATTGATAAGATTAATATACTCTTGGTGAGATTGATGGGAAATCGGATTGTTAGGAATCTGGGTGAGGTTGTTGAGAATCTGGGTGAGATTTGTGGGAATCTGGGTGAGATTGTTGGGAATCTGGGTGAGATTTTTGGGAATCTGGGTGAGATTGTTGGGAATCTGGGTGAGATTTTTGGGAATCTGGGTGAGCTTGTTGGGAATCTGGGTGAGATTTGTGGGAATCTGGGTGAGATTGTTGGGAATCTAGCTGAGATTTTTGGGAATCTGGGTGAGATTGTTGAGAATCTGGGTGAGATTGTTGGGAATCTGGGTGAGATTGTTGAGAATCTGGGTGAGATTATTGGGAATCTGGGTGAGATTGTTGGGAATCTGGGTGAGATTGTTGGGAATCTAGACGACATTTAGTGGTTTAATAAAATATTGATGAGAATCTAAGTAAGATTTTTAAAAATTGAAGACAAGTTGAAAACCGACAATTGATGAGCGAGATTGACAGACTGAGGGATTCAAGCTTAGAAAATTCGGGACTAAGAAGCAGGGAAGTCACAGTAACGCGAGCACTGCAGCAGCAGCTCTAACCATAAAAACGGAGCCAGGAATGGCGAAGCACTGTTTATAGACGTAGGCACTGCAGAATAGCGCAAACACATAGCCGGGATGGTCGTCTTTGAATGACTTCAATAAGCTGGCTAGCTGGTTGAGATCGGCCAGGCTGGTTGGAAATTTCATTTCGGCACTGCAAATTTGAGCATAGAGAAGCCAATTTTGAGTCTGATAGCTCTGGCTGCAATTGAGGCGGCTCCAGGAGATAGGAAGGTGTATGCTTGCGTCTTTTCAGTCTAGCTAGTGTACTGTGTGTACAGTGGAGCATCACTCTATCTCTCTTTCTCAGGCAGTGATAGCGTACACTCAGTCCACTGGCTGCTGCACACTGGAAGCTGATGGGAAGTGGCTGAAGCACACTGGAAGCTGATGGGAAGTGGCTGCTGCACACTGGAAGCTGATGGGAAGTGACTGCAGCACACTGGAAGCTGATGGAAAGTGGCTGCTGCACACTGGAAGCTGATGGGAAGTGACTGCAGCACACTGGAAGCTGATGGGAAGTGGCTGCAGCACACTGGAAGCTGATGGGAAGTGGCTGAAGCACACTGGAAGCTGATGGGAAGTGACTGCAGCACACTGGAAGCTGATGGAAAGTGGCTGCTGCACACTGGAAGCTGATGGGAAGTGGCTGCTGCACACTGGAAGCTGATGGGAAGTGACTGCAGCACACTGGAAGCTGATGGGAAGTGGCTGCAGCACACTGGAAGCTGATGGGAAGTGGCTGAAGCACACTGGAAGCTGATGGGAAGTGACTGCAGCACACTGGAAGCTGATGGAAAGTGGCTGCAGCACACTGGAAGCTGATGGGAAGTGACTGCAGCACACTGGAAGCTGATGGGAAGTGGCTGCAGCACACTGGAAGCTGATGGGAAGTGACTGCAGCACACTGGAAGCTGATGGGAAGTGGCTGAAGCACACTGGAAGCTGATGGGAAGTGGCTGCAGCACACTGGAAGCTGATGGGAAGTGACTGCAGCACACTGGAAGCTGATGGAAAGTGGCTGCAGCACACTGGAAGCTGATGGGAAGTGGCTGAAGCACACTGGAAGCTGATGGGAAGTGGCTGCAGCACACTGGAAGCACACTGGTTAACCCCAATAAACAAACTATTTAGTAAATCTGAAGAAGTGCAAAACACTGAACAAAACAGCCTAACTCACTTTTTGCTGCCTTTTAACTGATTCTCAGCAATGGCTGGCCTGTAGACAGTGGCGAGGGTGTACAGGTAGGCAGTGTAGATGCAGAACAGGACCGGCACGCAGGCAAGTCTGGAACAGTCTGGAAAAGTAAAGTACACGCAAAAGTACTTTTAATGTGACTCCTAGTAGCGAAGAAGATCCCTGAGTGACATTTACCCAAAATAAACGAATGAAACGGCTTACCTTTCCATTTCCCCATTCAGATGCGCTGAAAGGCAAAGTAAGAGAAACAATGAGATATCACTAAATTATAAGTGATCAAGGATGATAAATTAATAAGCCAGCAGACAAACTTAAAGTGTTTTTTATTGTTAAGAAAAGTTCTAACGCTTACAAGACCGTTATCTTGTATTTAAGTATATATTTTTGTTATTAATAAAACACACACACAGATCAGTAAAATTTCGCGCACGCAACAATTGATAATGATTTTTGGCCAATTATCATATTAAAAAACACTCAATTATAAACGGAGTTAAGGCCCCGCGCTGGAGGCCAGGAGGAGAAAGCGGTCCCCCATAAACTTGAATAACATTTTTACGCAGTTATAGTTTGATGCCGGTACACTACTGTCAGTAGGTTGGCTGGAGTATAAGGATGGGAGGTCTCTCTAGTCAGACAGGGGCCTGCGGAGGCGGGGGTCCGAACAGGTTGATCAGGCGAGTATTGGTTCAATACATATACTAAAAACAAACAATTAAAAATCGAATGTTCGATAATTAAAACATAGCACACCGATAGATATAAAATAAAAAATAAAAATACGTGTAGAAAACTCGGGTTAACTAATTATTTAATGGAAATTAATGTCATTTCGATAATATCCGGATAGACTCATCAGCTTTGGAAGAGCAAGATAAAAAATCGCTTGAATATATTGTTATAAATCAATGAAGGCTAAGCACCGATTGTGGCCTATCCAGGCAATGAAATATATAGAGGCCAAGGACTACTGGTTACATGGACTGGAAGAGGACCCGCACCTGCCACAGAATCCTATCCATGAGTGGCAACACGCAAGCGATGGGAAGAACAAGTAGAACACCTTAGATAGGGAGCTGGGATTTGGGGAGCTGGGGTTGGGGAGCTGGGGTTGGGCAGCTGGGATTTGGGGAGCCGGGATTAGGGAGCTGGGGTTGGGCAGCTGGGGTTGGGCAGCTGGGATTTGGGGAGCCGGGATTGTGGAGCCGGGATTGGAGAGCTGGGGTTGGGCAGCTGGGGTTGGGCAGCTGGGATTTGGGGAGCCGGGATTAGGGAGCTGGGGTTGGGCAGCTGGGATTTGGAGAGCCGGGATTGTGGAGCTGGGGTTGGGGAAATGGGATTGGGGAGCTGGGATTTGGGGAGCCGGGATTGGGGAGCTGGGATGGGAGGTAAGATCTTGGGGTGATGCGCGGGTCCGTTTCCATTCCAGGTAACCAGGGGCCTGTGGATTCACGGGATAAGCGAACGATAAAAAAGGTAATTTTTATTTTCCATGTCTCAAATCGGTCTAATTAGAATTAAAGAGAGTTGCTTAATTGATCAGTCCTTCCACGAGTCCTTGATCTTGATGGCCCACTCCCAGGACAAGAAGTCGTTCCTGTCATCGTCGGTAAAGCGCGACTTTATAGTGTAAGTGCCGCGGGCCATCATGCCGCTGGGAGCCTCTTGTGCCGGGCTGCTGTACACGTGCGGCTCGGCCTTCGGGGGGTAGCTGCCAACCATCAGGTCGTCCTTGGCAACTGAGGGACAGTTAAGTGAGTCATTGCTAGGGGTGCGCCGAGCACAGGTCATCCAAAATTTGTCATGTCAAGGTCATCTACGGTCATCGAAAGTTGAAAGCCTACAGATCAAACACAGGTTGGGCCGTGGACAGCACAAACTTGCAGTTTATATTTCACAGTAAATGAGTTGATTAACGTCAGTGCTAAATTGCAAGTTTGCGTGTTGTCTATGGCCCCACCTGAGTTTGTTATGTAGGCTTTCAACTTTGAATGTCTGTTTGCTGACTTAGCATGACAAAAGCAATATTAAATGATAGGTCACTCTGCATTAACTCATAGGTAATTTTGTGTTTGTTCTAAATTTTTTGTCTATTGTCTTTATTTGATCATCTACTAAATGTTTTTTTAGTTTGTTTCTGGCAATATTGTTCTAAAAACAGCTCCTCTATTTCTGCCCTTGGAATAAGCATAACTATCGGAACCAGGGTGAACTAATCTAGGGTTTATGTAGCTGTGGTGCTGAGCAGTGAGTGAGCTAGCTAGCTGGTCAAGGCTGGGACTCTATTTATTAGAATCTACGTACTTTACTAAAACGTTAACATACTTAATAAGTCAATGCATTGCACACAACTTGACGCGGCAGTTGTTCATTTGTGCCTATTAAAGTTGGGACAGATAATGCCACTGTGCCAGCTGCTAAGCAAACACTGCGCATTGAAGCTATATTATATGCCAGATTACTAAATTTGCCATACACGTAAACGCTCAGAGAATATCTAAACTGGTCACAGGACACTACATATAACTCTACACATTGTACAGCCCAAGCACTTCACACTAAGGCGGCAAACTCTGCTATATTGCCAACCTGAACACGAACTTGAGTCATGCCAAATGTGCATTGCTGTAGTGTTACGTTGGTTTTTTACGAGTATTATACAAAATTTTCTACTCTGTGCACACACTTCTTTTTTGCGTTCTCTTTCAGCTGCGTTTAATAAGCACTTTTCTATGGCTTAGAATTTCTATGCCAGTCTAATGGCTCTCTTTGAGAGGATGCCAGTCTAATGACGACTCTTATGGGGTATTAGTGCCAGTCTAATGACGACTCTTATGGGGTATTAGTGCCAGTCTAATGACGACTCTTATGGGGTATTAGTGCCAGTCTAATGGCTCTCTTTTAGAGGATTAGTGCCAGCCTAATGGCTCTCTTTTAGATGATTAGTGCCAGTATAATGGCTCTCTTTTAGAGGATTAGTGCCAGTCTAATGGCTCTCTTTGAGAGGATTAGTGCCAGTCTAATGTCGACTCTTATGGGGTATTAGTGCCAGCCTAATGGCTCTCTTTTAGAGGATTAGTGCCAGTATAATGGCTCTCTTTTAGAGGATTAGTGCCAGCCTAATGGCTCTCTTTTAGAGGATTAGTGCCAGTATAATGGCTCTCTTTTAGAGGATTAGTGCCAGTATAATGGCTCTCGTTGAGAGGATTAGTGCCAGTCTAATGGCTCTCTTTTAGAGGATTAGTGCCAGTCTAATGACGACTCTTATGGGGTATTAGTGCCAGTCTAATGACGACTCTTATGGGGTATTAGTGCCAGTCTAATGACGACTCTTATGGGGTATTAGTGCCAGTCTAATGACGACTCTATGGGGTATTAGTGCCAGTCTAATGACGACTCTATGGGGTATTAGTGCCAGTCTAATGACGACTCTTATGGGGTATTAGTGCCAGTCTAATGACGACTCTTATGGGGTATTAGTGCCAGTCTAATGACGACTCTTATGGGGTATTAGTGCCAGTCTAATGACGACTCTTATGGGGTATTAGTGCCAGTCTAATGACGACTCTATGGGGTATTAGTGCCAGTCTAATGACGACTCTATGGGGTATTAGTGCCAGTCTAATGACGACTCTATGGGGTATTAGTGCCAGTCTAATGACGACTCTTATGGGGTATTAGTGCCAGTCTAATGACGACTCTTATGGGGTATTAGTGCCAGTCAAATGACGACTCTATGGGGTATTAGTGCCAGTCTAATGACGACTCTATGGGGTATTAGTGCCAGTCTAATGACGACTCTTATGGGGTATTAGTGCCAGTCTAATGACGACTCTTA
This sequence comes from Macrostomum lignano, assembly GCA_002269645.1. Taxonomy (NCBI): domain Eukaryota; kingdom Metazoa; phylum Platyhelminthes; family Macrostomidae; genus Macrostomum; species Macrostomum lignano. Next base: position 23,068 of record NIVC01002526.1, on the reverse strand, counting down.
TGGGGTATTAGTGCCAGTCTAATGACGACTCTTATGGGGTATTAGTGCCAGTCTAATGACGACTCTTATGGGGTATTAGTGCCAGTCTAATGACGACTCTTATGGGGTATTAGTGCCAGTCTAATGACGACTCTTATGGGGTATTAGTGCCAGTCTAATGACGACTCTTATGGGGTATTAGTGCCAGTCTAATGATGACTCTTATGGGGTATTAGTGCCAGTCTAATGACGACTCTTATGGGGTATTAGTGCCAGTCTATAGACGACTCTTATGGGGTATTAGTGCCAGTCTAATGGCTAATATTCTTGAGGATTTGTGCCAGTCCAATGGGAACTCTTCTGGAGGATAAGTGGCAGTCTAGTAGCAACACTTCTGAAGGATTAGTGGCAGTCAAATGGCAACTTTTCTGGGGGATTAGGGGCAGCTTATTGATAGGAATCTTCTTAGATTAGATACTCGCATTCACACTAACATTCTGGGCAACTCACCTCGTATGCCCATCTTGTACGAACAGTTGATGTACCGCAAACCGGCCACGATCTCACGTTGCACATAGAAAAACACTTTCACCCGATAATTTACCCCTTCTTTGATCACGATTGGTGACTTTTTAAGCACTGACAGATCCGCATCCATCAGTTGGATGTTGGCTGGCTCGCGGCTTTCGCCTAGGAATTCAATCTGTATTTTCTGCACAATCACATTTCTAGGATTGTCAGGAAACACAGGCGGCACAGTGTTGCCGAGCAGTTGCTTTTTATAATTCTCAAGGGACGGATCGTCCTTGTCGGCGTTGAGAATCTCGTCCAGAGACTTTGGCGCCGGCGGCTTGAAGCCAGTGTCCTCCGGGACCAGATCATCATTGTCGCCTTTTTCAGCCATTTTTTTTTTCAATTTAGTGTGATTAAAGCTTTTGCATCAAAGTTTGTTGTTTTTATCTTTTTGAAGCTACAAATTAGGACAAGGGGTACTATGCTCTAGCAAGTCCTTTCTATATTAAAAGCTAAAATATATTGCATTTTTATTCTCAAATTCTTAGATATTAATATAACTGCAGACATTGTATGTTGCTTGTAAGCCTAAAAATGGTTGGCTTGTTTGTATTTTATAATAAGGAGACAGTGCACGGCTTGCTAGTCATTTAGCATATAGCACTTTTAGCATGCACTAGATGCTATCTATAATTAAAAAAGTGGCAGAATATATAGTAGAATAAATTTTAAAAAGACAATCTATACACTATCTATGGCTCATTCCATATAAGATGGACATTTTTGGAAAATAGAAAAAAGTCAATATTTTTGCTTGCCATTGTCTTATCAGCCATTTTTTTACCAAATGTTTTTTATGTGTAATATCTACAATCTAAGAATAAATGAATGATAAAATGTTAGATTAGTATGCTATCAAGTGGCAAAAAGTCATTTTTGTAAAAATTTAAACATTTTTCTAAGCAAAAGACATCATTAAGTTTGTGTACCTTTTAAAAACAAATAGAAAGCTTTGGAAGGTTGAAACAAACTATAGATAAAAGTATAGTACTTGCATCATCAGATAAAAGTATTGGTGACCAAATAATCTATTATATTTTTAATATATTGGTACCTCAAAGTTACTGAATTGACAGAAAAAAATATGTTACGACCATAATGTTACGACCATAAGGCTGCCTTTTCTTTTGTATCTTTGTTGCCTTTTTGAGTTTATATATTCTAATAAAAGAGTATGATTACTAAAGATGTTCTTAGTCAAATTTTAAAAAATGTATTGCAAAATATCAAAAATAAAAATGTTATAAGACTTTTACCTTTTAGTTTCTATATGTCAAAAATCCTGTTGTTACGACCATAAGTGCCATTCAAGGTTTAATAGCATCTATACTAATGATGATATCTACATGAAACTCTATAAAAATATTTTTGACAAAATTATCTTTCATTTAAAATATTGGTTTAGTATATTCTATTATTATATTTCATTTTATAAGTAAAAATAGCCTGTCATGTTACGACCATGCTTATATGGAATGAGCCCTATGTATTTCTATGTAGTATTAATTATTTATGTCTTAATAAATAGAAACTACATAGATATACAGGAATAAAAATTTAAAAAATATAAGTTGGACAAATAAATAATTATATCTTTAAAATGACAGAAATTGTATGCCAACTATATTAGGGACCCCTGGATATATGTCTATAATCCCATATAATAAAAATGGTTTGTCTGTGTTGTGAGCCATCCCCGTGCACTGCCATTTACCATTCTACCATTCTACCATTAATAAATATGCTGTAAGACCTTTTCTATCATTTCTATAAGAGTTATTTTAGTCATATGACATAAGTAAATTTAATATTTTACCAAATCATTTTATAATTAATAAGATTACACATAGATAATTTGTGCTTTTATAGATATATTTCTATTTTTTAAACTAAATTATATTTTTTAAAGCTTTTTGCCTTTCATGCTTGGGTGCAACCTAGGGATTTATAGGGTGCTATCAAAATGGCCACATGCAGAACAGGCACATAAAAAAACAGCCACACTATCAAAATGGCTACAAAACCAAATGCCTACATAAAACAAAAAGTATTGCAGGTATCCCACTTGTTTCATTCTTAATATTGTATGATAAACACAGCCTCTACTATGAATATTCTAAACTCTTGTTATTCTTAAAGTAATACATTGATGTAATTGAGTATACTTCATGTTCTTAATTAATTTTAACTTTGGTACTTGCATCATTTTGCATCAAAATGCAAAAGAAGTGAATGCATTGAGATATTATGAAATTTATGCAGGCAACATGCATCCAAAAAGAATGCATCAAAGAAGCGAAGACAAAATTGTATTTTATAGAGTGACCAACAATTAGTTAAGTAATTGTTGAAATGAAATGTTAAATGCATCATAGAGTAATAGAGGTACAATGAATCACAAAGCAAAATTTACCACAAAAGTTAAATGCAGGGTTTTTTTGTGCACATAGTATGCGTATATACCTTAAATTTTAAAATTGCACACTAAAATTAAAAAAGTAGGTGCGGTTTAGGTGCGGTCTTATAACCATTTTTTAAAGGCTTAACCATGCTTAAGCTATTTTTCATGCACTGCTTTAAAATATGAAACAAAATAACTCTTTAAATCCTATTAAGTCATATAGGCGATATAGCCTATGGCTATAGCCTTATGTAAGATATTAAAATATACATTCCTAGTTGTCTGAAACAAGACTCAAGAGAAATTGCACTCTAAGCCTTAAAATCGCACCTTGAAATTTGGCACAAGGTGCGATTTCACACCTTGTCTCTGGCAAAAAAACCCAAGTTAAATTGATCACAAAAGTAGAAATAATCACAAAGGTACTTGCATGCTTTTGGATTTTTGTAGTGCACTATAGTATTGGAGCTAAATGTCACTCGAAACTACATTAATAAAGTCCTAATAGTAGTAAATGTGATAGACATCTGTAAGTGTAACATTTTGTTTTATGTGGCCATTTTGTTGTGTGGCCATTTTGACAGTGTGGCCATTTTGTTGTGTGGCCATTTTGACAGAATTCACCCAGCCATTTCTATTGGCAACATACACATATAAATTACTATTAGACAGAATAATAGGGCCTAGTCACGTGACTGCTCTTAGCCAATAGCAATTTGTATGTGTGTGTGTTGCCAATAGAAATGGCCAAGTGATTCCCAAGGTTGTGCATGTTACTTCTGAATTGCCAAAAACAATTTTGACAGAACTTGCCCCTAATTTTTGAATTTCACCTAGTAGTAGTATATATTAATAACCTTGTATTTTTATTTTATTTGATAAATCTAAGTTGCTTAAATAAAAATAAACCATACTTTTGAAAATTAATCAAAAATTGAAAAAAAATTTGTAGGCCCCTATCTTAAAATTAAATTTCTAGGCCTAATGCTTTTGCAGTCTATTTTGCTTTAGGCCTATGCCGCCTAATAGTATTAGACACTGATCATTTTTGTCCAAATGTATACAAATGTATACATATGCATACAAGTCCAAATGTATATATATATCAAATTGCTTTACGCAAACAAAAGGTATTTAACCTTTTTCTAAGCATTAAGCATAATATATCTAGGCCTACGCCTACACCTAGGCACTTATGTTAAAATTCACCCTGTTTACTGCCAGAAAAGTTAATTAGCTTAAGTTAAATTTAAGCGTCCTACAATTTGTTCGCTTCAGACGAAGAAGTGAACTAGCAAACTACGAGACTACTGTCTCTCTGTGAACTCAGACAAACACAATGCAATCAGAGTAGTAACATCATTGATGTCGGGTCGATGAAGTTCGTAGTTAGCGTCTTTTATGTTAGAAACTTTTTTTTCAGTTTAAAGGTACCTTGCGACGGTAGCAGATTAACAAAAAGAGCTTTACATACCTAATAAAAGTACAACTCTTACTAAAAGTTTATATTTACGAAATATATATTTAAAAAAATAAGCAGGATGCTTTGAAAAAACTACATTATTAGTATTTACATTAGATACAATGATTTCCGTACTATCAACAGCAGGAATTTCAGACAGCTTTTACAGCAACAAACAAATAGGCTTTTCAAAGTAAAAAGCTGTCTAATGTTCCGTTTGACATTAGAATATGTCATCACTATCTCCCATAGCACAGAATTCTTCTTTAGCAACTTTATCTAATGTTATTCTCTCTACAAGTCTACCAATGATGTCATCTCAAGCGTCGCCTCAGAACTTGACAGGCAGTGTACCACTCCCCCCAGAGTTAGATTTAGCAACACAAGGAATAGGTATGCCAACTGTTTTTGTAAAACCACAACATTTAAAGTAAGTCTCAGTTTAAATTCATTATTTTGCTGTTTTGCTTATCTATAATTATGGATTTACTTTCTGATTTAATGGCTGAGCTTTTATATTGTTTTAACATTTAACATTTTAATTAGTTTTGTGAGTAAAATTAGATAAAGAATATAAACAAATGTTTAAGCTACATTGAAACAAAAATTAATTCACATTTTTTTTAACTTTTTCATATATTTGTCAGGGGCAGAATAGTTTCTGTTAAAAGTATTTTGATAGTAGTTTTAAAAAATAATTGAGAGACAAAATGCTATAAATTTATTTTTATTACCATAGAGACTTTTCGTTTTGTTTTAACAAATTTTTGCACTACTTTTTGCAATGTGCAGTTCCAATTGTTCCAAACCTTTGTAAATGTTGTATCATGCATACCAATATGTGGATCTTTACTAATTTTTTATTTTTTCTGACAAATTGCAGTTATCTCCGCGACTTCCGCACTCAGCAGTGCCCACTGTTTGCGAATCATAAGTGCACGCAGCATAAGCCGTTCACCTGCTTTCATTGGCATTTTCCAAATCAGCGCCGGCGTCGCCCATTGCGCAAAGCGGACGGAACTTTCACTTATTCGCCTGATGTGTATTGCGACAAGTACGACGAGACCCGAGGGGAGTGCCCCAACGCCGACGCTTGTCCCTACCTGCACCGAAATGCCGGCGACACTGAGAGGCGCTACCATCTGCGCTACTTTAAAACCGGCACCTGCATTCACGACACGGACGCCCGAGGTCACTGCTCACGAAATGGTGCCCACTGCGCCTTTGCTCACGGCGCCAACGATCTGCGCGTGCCTGTTTACGACATCCGCGAAGTTCAAGAGGCCGCCGACTGTCCTGTGAACTTGCCGGCCAGCCTGGAGAAAGAGCGTGTCCTGTCCGAAGATCCCAAATGGAACGACATGGGCTATGTGCTGGCCAACTACAAAACCGAGCAGTGCCGCAAGCCGCCGCGAATGTGCCGTCAGGGCTACGCCTGTCCATTCTATCACAACGCCAAGGACAAGCGTCGGGGACCGCATGTGCACAAGTACAGGTGAGTGTGATCAAGGTCCAGTGAGGTGCATATGATAAAGGTCACTAGAAGTGTACGAGTACGTGTGTCATGGCCGGTCTATAAACTCTGCGTGAGTGCTGTGCCCGTGTACGTAGCCTGTGAGCCTAGCACCACTGATAGAACACGGAAGTAACGAATCAAAACAAAGACTTTGTTAAATATGTCTTCCTTGTCCACCCAGTTTGACGCTTGTTTGATTAGCGATTGGCGCATAACTTTCTCAGCTTAGATGACCATCGGCGACACAAGCTAAACTATAAGTTTGTCTTCTTTAAACGGTTTTTTTAATTTCTAATTTTTTTGCGAATAGCATTGTCGTCCTGCTGTGCTTTTACTAGAAAAATCTCGGTCAATACTACTCCTGTTGTCCAGCAGAGGCGGTGGAATCAGGGTGTCCACATTCGCATCCCTTACATGCAATTTCCTAGGTAGCTTGCACTATAGGAATTTGGATTTTGAGTGCAATCCAAAGCAGTCTTATCTATAAGGCGCATGCAGTACGGCCAAATGCATATTCGGGCGGGAAGCCGGAAAAGATGCTTCCGTCAGCAAAGCTCTTTCGATTCATCTTCATCCCCTACCTCTCCCCCTTCAAAAGCTTTTTCTGTTTTCATTTCGCGGAGGAGGAGGCCTCCCTGGCTTAGGCCTTGAGCATGCGAACAGAGGGGAGGGTGAGAGATTATATGGCAAAGAAATGAATACTTGGTTGGAACTACAAGAGCCGAATGGAGGACGGAGAAAGGGGGTGCAGACGCGGACGTACAGCTGGTTGGTTGTTGTTGAACGCAGTGAGCGGGGCTGTACAGGTCTGACAGCTTATTGAACTGTCTTTCCTCTCTCGCCGCTTCAGCCCTTGCCCCCTCCCCCAGCCCCAAATACGAACTGACGCTCTTTCCGTCGCCCTGCTTTACGAAAATCTATTTTTAGAGCCCCGTATACAGCAACCCCAAATGCAGCGCGGATCGATGAGCACTGGGGGGGGGGGCTGGTTCGGTCCGACCGGGCAGAGGGGGGAGGCGAGGCTTGCGCAGCCAGCGGCGGAAAAATCAATAAATACTAGCCACAGAGCGACTGTCCGGGTTTGCCCGGCTCTAACTTACGAATCTAAAGCTGCTAAGCCCTCTCTCCCCTGCTCCTTCTTCCCCCTTCCAAAGCTGTACTCTTATCAAACTGTACAGTGTAGTGAAGTGCGATATCCACTGCTTGATTCAGTGTGCTGTCAGCTCCCCCATTAGCTGCACTTCAAACTTAACAAGATGCATGCGCGCATGGTGTGGCTTAATAAATAGAGATATACGTAGCGACCTGATAAAGTGCAAGGCAGCTGACACGATTCACAGTTTAATTGGAGGCACGAGTATGTTCCATTTGTTCCGGCAGGGAATTCATCAAATTGACCTGCACTTCCTTGTTGATATTATTAACAGGCTAGATGGATGTCCTTACCTTGCATCGGTATGGCACTATTCGAGATGAATTTAGTCAACGAAATGGTATCGATTGATGGGGCTCTGTATTTCGAAAAATCGATTGCTCTTTCTCCATTCTCGCCATCCACGCTTAGCTACTCAATCTCTCACTCTTCCACCCAGTAAATACACAAAGGCCCAGTCATACAAGTTCCAGGCGTGCAGTTCAGTCCGCAGACAATTGACTTCAGCCTGGACAATTACCTCTCCCTTCTTATTCCAAATCGCAGATCAACTCCCTGTCCGGCAGTGAAGAGCTCGGACGAATGGCTTGACAGCAGCCTCTGCGAGCAGGCCGACGACTGTCAGTATTGCCACACCCGCACCGAGCAGCAGTTCCACCCAGAGGTGAGCGCCGCAGATCCATGTTCTTCCATTTAGCGAAAGCAATAAATCACGTGACTGTATCTCGTCAGCTGACTTGACGGCGCTGATTTTACTTGTGATTGTTAATGCAATACACACGTTTTTTATTCTACTGTCAGTAGATAGACGCGAATTTTCTTGCCAACATACTTGCGCAGATTTATAAGTCGACAAAGTGCAACGATGTCATGCAGCAGAACTACTGTCCAAGGGGTCCGTTCTGCGCCTTCGCCCACGAGGAGTCGGAGATGAACTTCGGGCGAAACTTTATGCAGGACATGGGCCTGCTGATGCTGGGCGCTGTGCAGCAGCAACAATCACCGCAGCTGCCGCAGCTTCATCTGCAGCAGCAGCAGCAGCCGCAGCAGCAGCAACAGCAGGCGACGGGACCTGCACCACTGACACTGGGCCGTCTCATCAGCCCGAGCGTGTGGGAGCAAGCCGCAGCGGTTGGCGGCAATCGAGGTTTGGCTTCAATTGCTTAATTGCTGCTCCTAGTAGAGTAAATTTCTATTCGGTGCAAGTAGCTGTTTAGCCACCCATCAAACTATCCAGCTTTCTAAGCTTCCGCGAACGGCTCACGGGTTTCAATGCTACACGTAGACAGGTCTCGGGGACGTGACGGGGACAAGTTCGGACCGGATGTCAATGCCTAACCTACCTACTAAAGAGTGAAATAACGCGGACAAGTGGTTTTGATAAATCGGTTGCACCCATTAGTTACAGCATACAGGCGATAATGAAAAAAAATTGATTACACCTTCTATAATGGGCAGATGTGCAACCGACCGCTCAGCCGCAGCTGAAGGCTGCGTACGGCTGTTAGTTTAAAGACACTGGGGAGGGGGGGTCGCCACACACACCCTCCATCACCCCAGCTAATGCTGGCACCCATTTTACAGCTGGGTGAACTGAAGCAATGCAGAGTTAAGTGCCTTGCTCAAGGACACAAATAGGGATTGCAATCCCGGGATCCCATGATCCCGAAATCCCGGGATTGGGCCCAAATCCCGGGACTAATTTTTGTTATTATTTTTACAAAAAGTGTTGTAATATGAACATAATTGGGCCCACAACAAGTTTATTATACTGCGCTAATTTCCGTTAATTGCCTCACGTCGCGTGGCGCCTTTTTAAACCCCGCATCACAGATTTAAATTTGAAATTTTGATATATGATTTGCTTCTTTACTACTAATTAGTGCTTTTATACTACTTTCTTAAATACGTCACAAGATAATGCTGTTTTTCATCTACGAAAATATCATTATGTCTATTACAATCAAAAATGGAAGCAAAAATACATTTAGAGCATATTTTGCCTTGAAATTTCAACCCAAAAGCTGAAAAATCTGTGTTTTTCTGATCCCAGGATCGGAAAAAACGGGATTTTGCAATCCCTAGACACAAATTGTTCCGAGTGGGTCGAAAATCGAACCCCCGACTTTTGAGTCGTGAGTCCAACGCTCTAACCACTAGGCTACAATCCCCTCACTACAGGCGAGAAAAATCGATAAATTCCATAAAAAGCAGCAAGTAGGTTCGGTGACATCCGCGACAGGCAAATTCACTGTTCCGACCCCGGAGTGATGCTTTTACATACCGATTCTGACTCTTGACTTTGGTACATTCTGCGCCTCTATTCGTTTTTTCACTGCAGCCAGCGGTCTGCACAGAGCTGGCCAACAGCAGAACCAGCTGGCGTCTCCTAGCAGCGCCATGCTACCAGAGCTGGATGACCTTGACCTCTCCGAGCACGACAGCGTCGGCTTCGTCGGCGCCAGCAGCAGCGCTAGCTTTGGCGGCGCCGGTCCCGGCCACGCGAGCTCGTCCCAGGGCAGCGATTCGTTCAGCCCGTTGCCTGGCTTCCCGAGCAGCAGCAGCGGCCCAATTGGAATCCCCGGGGCCAAAGTGCATTCCTCATCCTCATCATCATCGGCTGTCGGGGCAGCCGCGGCCGCGGCAACCCGCCATAGCCCCGGTTTCAATCCGCTGACTTACGTGGCCGCCGATCAGCAGTCAGCAATGCAGAGTTCTGCGGAGGGGCCACCGCCCGTTGGCTCGCTGCCGTTCCAGACGCTCTTTGACGTGAGTTTTCTGGGGAGCATGAGAAGCCTCTCTTTAGCTGGCTTCCCCTCTGTAGCTGGCGCCCCCTCTGTAGCTGGCGCCCCCTCTGTAGCTGGCATCCCCTCTGTAGCTGGCATCCCCTCTGTAGCTGTTGCCCCCTCTGTAGCTGGCGCCCACTCTGTAGCTGGCGCCCCCTCTGTAGCTGGCATCCCCTCTGTAGCTGGCATCCCCTCTGTAGCTGTTGCCCCCTCTGTAGCTGGCATCCCCTCTGTAGCTGGCGCCCACTCTGTAGCTGGCATCCCCTCTGTAGCTGGCATCCCCTCTGTAGCTGGCATCCTCTCTTTAGCTGGCGCCCACTCTGTAGCTGGCGCCCACACTGTAGCTGGCATCCCTTCTGTAGCTGGCATCCCCTCTGTAGCTGGCATCCTCTCTGTAGCTTGCATCTCCTCTGTAGCTGGCTTCCCCTCTGTAGCTGGCATCCCCTCTGTAGCTGGCATCCTCTCTGTAGCTTGCATCCCCTCTGTAGCTGGCATTCCCTCTGTAGCTGGCATCCCCTCTGTAGCTGGCATCCCCTCTGTAGCTGGCGCCCCCTCTGTAGCTGGCATCCTCTCTGTAGCTGGCATCCTCTCTGTAGCTTGCATCCCCTCTGTAGCTGGCATCCCCTCTGTAGCTGGCATCCCCTCTGTAGCTGGCATCCCCTCTGTAGCTGGCATCCCCTCTGTAGCTGGCATCCCCTCTGTAGCTGGCATCCCCTCTGTAGCTGGCATCCCCTCTGTAGCTGGCATCCCCTCTGTAGCTTGCATTCCCTCTGTAGCTGGCTTCCCCTCTGTAGCTGGCATCTTCTCTGTAGCTGGCATCCTCTCTGTAGCTGGCATCCCCTCTGTAGCTGGCATCCTCTCTTTAGCTGGCGCCCACTCTGTAGCTGGCGCCCACACTGTAGCTGGCATCCCTTCTGTAGCTGGCATCCCCTCTGTAGCTGGCTTCCCCTCTGTAGCTGGCATCCCCTCTGTAGCTGGCATCCTCTCTGTAGCTTGCATCCCCTCTGTAGCTGGCATTCCCTCTGTAGCTGGCATCCCCTCTGTAGCTGGCATCCCCTCTGTAGCTGGCGCCCCCTCTGTAGCTGGCATCCTCTCTGTAGCTGGCATCCTCTCTGTAGCTTGCATCCCCTCTGTAGCTGACATCCCCTCTGTAGCTGGCATCCCCTCTGTAGTCGGCATCCCCTCTGTAGCTGGCATTCCCTCTGTAGCTGGCATTCCCTCTGTAGCTGGCATCCCCTCTGTAGCTGGCATCCCCTCTGTAGCTGGCATCCCCTCTGTAGCTTGCATTCCCTCTGTAGCTGGCTTCCCCTCTGTAGCTGGCATCTTCTCTGTAGCTGGCATCCTCTCTGTAGCTGGCATCCTCTCTGTAGCTGGCATCCTCTCTGTAGCTTGCATCCCCTCTGTAGCTGGCATCCTCTCTGTAGCTGGCATCCTCTCTGTAGCTGGCATCCCCTCTGTAGCTGGCATCCTCTCTGTAGCTTGCATCCCCTCTGTAGCTGGCATCCTCTCTGTAGCTGGCATCCCCTCTGTAGCTGGCATCCCCTCTGTAGCTGGCATCCCCTCTGTAGCTGGCATTCCCTCTGTAGCTGGCATCCCCTCTGTAGCTGGCATCCTCTCTGTAGCTGGCATCCTCTCTGTAGCTGGCATCCTTTCTGTAGCTGGCATCCCCTCTGTAGCTGGCATCCCCTCTGTAGCTGTTGCCCCCTCTGTAGCTGGCATCCTCTCTGTAGCTGGCATCCCCTCTGTAGCTGTCATTCTCTCTGTAGCTGTTGCCCCCTCTGTAGCTGGCATCCCCTCTGTAGCTGGCACCCCTTCTGTAGCTGGCATCCCCTCTGTAGCTGGCATCCTTTCTGTAGCTTGCATCTCCTCTGTAGCTGGCATCCTCTCTGTAGCTGGCATCCTCTCTGTAGCTGGCATCCCCTCTGTAGCTGTTGCCCCCTCTGTAGCTGGCATCCTCTCTGTAGCTGGCATCCTTTCTGTAGCTGGCATCCCCTCTGTAGCTGGCATCCTCTCTGTAGCTGGCATCCTTTCTGTAGCTGGCATCCTCTCTGTAGCTGGCATCCTCTCTGTAGCTGGCATCCTCTCTGTAGCTGGCATCCTCTCTGTAGCTGGCATCCTCTCTGTAGCTGGCATCCCCTCTGTAGCTGGCATCCTCTCTGTAGCTGGCATCCTCTCTGTAGCTGGCATCCTCTCTGTAGCTGGCATCCCCTCTGTAGCTGGCATTCCCTCTGTAGCTGGCATCCCCTCTGTAGCTGGCATCCCCTCTGTAGCTGGCGCCCCCTCTGTAGCTGGCATCCTCTCTGTAGCTGGCATCCTCTCTGTAGCTGGCATCTCCTCTGTAGCTGGCATCCCCTCTGTAGCTGGCATCCCCTCTGTAGCCGGCATCCCCTCTGTAGCTTGCATCTCCTCTGTAGCTGGCTTCCCCTCTGTAGCTTGCATCTCCTCTGTAGCTGGCTTCCCCTCTGTAGCTGGCATCTTCTCTGTAGCTGGCATCCTCTCTGTAGCTGGCATCCTCTCTGTAGCTTGCATCCCCTCTGTAGCTGGCATCCCCTCTGTAGCTGGCATCCTCTCTGTAGCTGGCATCCTCTCTGTAGCTGGCATCCTTTCTGTAGCTGGCATCCTCTCTGTAGCTGGCATCCTCTCTGTAGCTGTTGCCCCCTCTGTAGCTGGCATCCCCTCTGTAGCTGGCATTCTTTCTGTAGCTGGCATCCCCTCTGTAGCTGGCATCCTCTCTGTAGCTGGCATCCTCTCTGTAGCTGGCATCCCCTCTGTAGCTGTTGCCCCCTCTGTAGCTGGCATCCCCTCTGTAGCTGTTGCCCCCTCTGTAGCTGGCATCCCCTCTGTAGCTGGCATCCTTTCTGTAGCTGGCATCCCCTCTGTAGCTGGCATCCTCTCTGTAGCTGGCATCCTCTCTGTAGCTGGCATCCTCTCTGTAGCTGGCATCCTCTCTGTAGCTGGCATCCTCTCTGTAGCTGGCATCCTCTCTGTAGCTGGCATCCTCTCTGTAGCTGGCATCCCCTCTGTAGCTGGCATCCTCTCTGTAGCTGGCATCCTCTCTGTAGCTGGCATCCTCTCTGTAGCTGGCATCCTCTCTGTAGCTGGCATCCCCTCTGTAGCTGTTGCCCCCTCTGTAGCCGGGCCTTTCTTTAGATTTTGGTGTGGCTTTGATCATTCGACCTGACCCATATCGGATATCCGAGCTATACGAAGTTAGCTGACGGTCTCTGACTGTTACTAGGCTAGCACCAAGTACAGCCGCGCGGCGTACGGTTGATCCGCCAGTAACTAAGCGAAAGGGTTCCGGTGCTCAATCCCCTGCTGAGAGGCATGCTTGTTATGAAGGTCTAATGAGAACTGTCCCATCCATCGATCAGCGCAGGCCTAGAATCCGAGCCTGATCAGCTCATTCACCAGACCACTGTTTCTCAGTCCGCTTCTCGCCTTCACCCCTGTATAGTTGGCTCCAACCAGCCAATCAACTTAGGGCTTGAGTTCCACACCGGAGCTGACTCCGGCTGGGAGAAAACCGCAAAAAAACAAGTGCTAAGCCAGCTAACAAGTCCAGCTTAAAGTCCATTGCTATTCCCGTCTGCGTCCCCTGAAATTCTTCTATACTCCCACTCTCGACCTTCAGTCGGGCGCCGTCACTCGCGGCCGAGTTAACAGCGGCGGCGACCGTTCATCGGCGGCCTCGTCAACGTACGCGCAGAGTCCCATCCTGATGTCCAACAGTCCGTTCGCCAATCCCGGCATGGATTTGGAACGGCTGCAATTCCAGCACGAGATTGACAGGGCTCGCGACGAGGCCAAGCGAATGCGGGACGCGATGCAGCGTGCCCAGAAAGAGCGGGACGAGGCCCAACAGCAGCTGGAAGCTGTTCGAGCCCAGCTGCGCGACATCTCAAGCATCGCTGAGCATTCGACTGGTGATCTGAGCCGCTGCTCGCCCGGTGAGCTTGAAGAGCTCAAACAGCGGCTACACAGCCATCTGCAATCTGTGCAGCAGGTAAATACGAACGTATGATCTGAATAAACTTTCTACATGCATTTACACATTGCTGTAAATCTAATTTACGTGCATCTTTCCCAGGTGCAACGCTTGGGATTGGCTTCTGGAATTTTAGGGTTAACTCCCTCATTAGCGCGAATCGCTTACGACCCAGACAAAAAACATGAATCCATGAAAAAACATGAAATGTGGGTCGAATGCAAAATACCGCTTCGTTTATCTCACTACTGCATACTGCATTGATCCTAATCATCCTCACCAAAACAGCTGACAATGCAACTGCCTGGAGTTGGCCTGCAACAACAGCAGCCGCAGACGCAGGCGCAGGCTCAACACCAAGAGCCGTTGCAGCCCCCAGAATCCACTGCAGAACCGGCCGCTGCCGCAGCACAAGCGGCTCCAACGTCAGGCGCTTCTTCTACATCGTCGGACGTCGCGAGCTGCAGCGTCTCGACCGGCGGCTCCAGCGTGAGCCACGTTGGCAGCGCCGACAGTCTGGGCTTCGTCAGCAGCTTGGCCACGGTGGAGGAGACGTCCGGCGATGTGACGCCGAACCTAGCTGCGCCAGAAGCCGGTGACCAACAGGGCTCGCAGTTTAGCTTCGCTAGAGACGACCGGGAGGAAGCTGCGGAGGCTGCTGAGGCTGCCGAGACTAAGAAGGATCCGTCAGTGGAATGATGGATTGATAGTGGCGGGTTTGTTGTTATTTCACTGCTCGCACTTCGATTAGATCCGTCTTACTCCCCTTCCATTCATGCTTAATCGTCATTAAAACATTTTTATTAGTAGTGTGCTCCAAGTACCTGAGCAAATCTCATAAAATTCATTAAACAGGAACTCTTACGAAGCGGCAAAGCCTAAATTATTGTTTGAGTTCCTTTTACTGCTGGTTAAACTACCGAAATGTTATGCGATTTTTAACACGATTGTAGAGCTCATTGGCAAGCATGTCAGGTACAACTAAGATGCCTGCTAAAGTTCTACTGCAAGTAAAAATGTTTTTACTTTTAGAGATTGTGTTACATTAGTATGAAAGCTACTCGTTCAAAGCGGGGCAATTATTTTGGAAATTGGCTACTACTAGTAGTCGTCGTGCGCTCGTAGCTGCAAACGCGGGATTTGCCGGAACATTGATTGGATTTTGCACTGTCGTCTTTCACGCCAATACATTGCTAAATTGTGACACCAGATTTCTGTTCTAAATAAATTTGATAAATTTCATTTTAGATGTTTTTAATAGCTTTAAAAAGCTTATCTACTATAGTATGTATTTTTAAGAAAATTTCCCATTTTTAGCCATATTTAGCTGTTTCTCATACGCAAATTTTTCGAGTTATTGATGTGGCTATGATTATTTTTTTATCCGTTCGCTTTACGGTTTTATGTGATGCACGTGAGGGCCGCGATAAGCATAGTTAGCTTTGATAAGCTGTTATTGAATTTTTTCTATCTTAAAAATTAATTGTTTTGGATACATCCTGATACAAATTCAATTTGACACCTGATCGAGTCAAATCAGTCTATATAGGCTTTTTGCGTTTTCATAGTTCATTTTCAAATTGCCACTGCATTGACAAAACTATAATTATATTTTTGTCGTTTAGGTTTGTTCAAAATTTTATGTTTACTTACACAGTTCCTTTTGTCTTGCTCTCTGGAGGTGCAGAACCGACTTCAACTCTTTTACCATTTATTGTCGGAAAGGCTGATTGACTGTTTAAAGTCTGCAAAAATATTAGTTTTCTGTTTGTTAAAACTAGTTGTCGTAATTAAATACAAAATTTAAACAATTTTTTAATGATTCTATAATCCCGTTTTTTAGCTTTCATTCCACAGTTTAATTAGGCGATTCTCTCCGTGCGCTTTATGCTCTCAAATTGGCTTAGAAATTGTAAAATAAGTTTTTATAAGCTGCATAGGAATTTCATTTGCTATTTTTATGTTGAATTTCGCTCATCGCGGTCCAGACAGTGATATACGAGCGTAATTACTAAATGTCTACTTTTTGGTAACTACGCGTAAGTGTTCCCTAGTGGTCACAGTTGTTCTGATATCTACTGATTGAACGCTGACGTTGTTGCAGTGAATTTGGTGTGGGGTGTCGGGCTCAATGCCACATCGCTTTATCAATATACATGTAGATGGCTCATTATATGCATTTAGCTGTATCACGTACCGAGATTATCACTGTCTCACGTGCATTTCGTTTCGTTCACATTTTTGACCCGCTTTCTCAAAATTATAATATGTTCGTTGTCATATAGTGATCTACAGTATATTTTTTATATTTTGTCTTATTGGACTTTAATTACTGTGTAAAACTGAGACAAACTTATAAACTTTACAGTGCTTTGTGTAGCTATATATCTTGCTCTGAAACTTTTCCAATTCTTAGTAAATTATGAAAACTATCTATTCAATCCGGCTAAAAATAGGAAGTTGATATTTTCAAAATAAAAGCATCCATTCAAACCTTGATGCCTCATATAGTTTTGTCAAATTTCAGCAAACCCACCTCATGAATGTCGATCTCTCACCCCAATGCCGGGTGCCGTAGCTAGCTGTTTTCTGAATTCTAACAAGTTCCGTTATAGAAATAATGGATGTTAATATTGTGCATAATATTCTAGACGAATTATGAATATCGTAGAAATATGTTCCATTGTAGTCTTTTTGTCAATTTATGAAATGCCATCGCACCTGTAGCTCGTATGCTGCCTGATCACGCCAATATAATTGCTTATTCAAGATTCATAATTATATTATCTATGGTTAATTATGCAGTTAACTTTCATAAACTACCGCTTTAAAATATAGTTATTGAAAATTAATACGCACTAATAAAAATTGTATTTTAGTGAACCACTTGTCTGATAGGCAGTTTTGCTGGCTTACTTAACGCGTGAATTTCAGCTACGCCCAATGCTAATCAGCACGATGTCTGCATGTTGGATCCTTATTAAAACCACGCGTCAACATTGTAATGCACTGATAGCAATGTTTTTATAATTATCTGCCATATCCCTTGTGTTTTGCCTGATTCCATAACCATATTGCTGAGTTCTAGACTCACTAAATAGAAGTTCGCTTTATTAGTTGCTTTATTTGTAGCTAACACCGAGTTAATGCGCATAGGTATCAGATACATTATGATGTCTGTATTTCAAGCTCAAAATTGCCTCCATTTGTCTTGCAACTGTTCTAGTATTTTGTTGACGTGAAATTCTTCATCATCACGTTCGGAGTAGCTGATCTACATGTAGATGCAAATAAATTTAAATTATTTGTTGACGTGAAATTCATCATCATCAAGTTCGGAGTAGCTGATCTACATGTAGATGCAAATAAATTTAAATTTTTTGTTGACGTGAAATTCATCATCATCACGTTCAGAGTAGCTGATCTACATGTAGATGCAAATAAATTTAAATTATTTGTTGACGTGAAATTCATCATCATCACGTTCGGAGTAGCTGATCTACATGTAGATGCAAATAAATTTAAATTTTTTGTTGACGTGAAATTCATCATCATCACGTTCAGAGTAGCTGATCTACATGTAGATGCAAATAAATTTAAATTATTTGTTGACGTGAAATTCATCATCATCACGTTCGGAGTAGCTGATCTACATGTAGATGCAAATAAATTTAAATTTTTGTTGACGTGAAATTCATCATCATCACGTTCAGAGTAGCTGATCTACATGTAGATGCAAATAAATTTAAATTATTTGTTGACGTGAAATTCATCATCACCACGTTCGGAGTAGCTGATCTACATGTAGATGCAAATAAATTTAAATTATTTGTTGACGTGAAATTCATCATCATCACGTTCGGAGTAGCTGATCTACATGTAGATGCAAATAAATTTAAATTAAATGGAAACGTTGATATGGCATTATAATAATTATTAAAGTAGAAACAGAATCTCTTGTTGGAGGCTTATGGGCACCCTGGTGCAACACCTTCGGTGACATCGTCCCCAACTAGCGCTGATCTGAGACAATCCTGCTGACTCATGAGCAACATACAAGTGCGAAAATGCACTCATACAAACGCTCACACAGAGTGTATAGCGACCCAGGATTTCTAATCATCAGGCATGTTTTTGTAGTGGCAGGGGGGCTGTGGGGACTCTGGTGCACTTTAGGCGACATTGTCACACAACCGGCGAGAGGCATTACTGCCCATTCCACCTATTCCCCTAAGCAGGTTCACTATAGTGCGCGATACATACGCAGTCATACACACAGGCACACACACAGGAGTGTACAGCGGCCCTATCTGTATTTATCGATAGGCATGTACACTTCACTGGGCCTTCGAGGTTGGCTTTTAAGGGTGTGAATCGCACAACAACATCGGTATATTTTTCGGGCACAATTTTCGTGGAGAATTTGGAAGGTGGAAATCAGCTAATCAGGGGATTAAGCTATAATCCGACGCAACCAACCCGTGTGAACTGGCTCACTGCATGGCTCTCGAAATCGTTTTTTCGACTAGAATGGGGCTCAGATCAAAAGTCTCAGCGTCTCTTAAAAGCAGGTCGACAAAACGCAGACTTCTCGCCTGACCCTGACCAAGCCACAACGGCCCTTGAAGGGATAGCAGCAGCACATCCTGCAGTGGTTCAGGGCAGTACTTCTCTGCTCGGATGACGTGGCCAGTCAGCTGTAGGCGCCGGATGCGCAGCAGCTGGCTAGGTCGGGAGAGCTGGGCCCGACGGTTAGCTCATCATTGCTGGTGTTGGTGGTGGCGGTCGGCGAGTAGTGGACACCGAGAGCGGCTCGTAGAAGTCCAACGTGAGCGGTGTAGAGTTGCCGCTTTTGCGGGCCGGTCAGTGGGCACATTTTAGCATTGTAAAGGAGGACGGTTTATACGCTCGTATGACTGCCTAGCAGCGCTAGGTCATCCGCGTACGCAAGGACGGAGAGTCGCTTCTCGGGGTGTCGCCTGCTTGTTCTGAGACAGAGCAAAAATCCGTTGGAGTCGTCAGAGAGGCCAGTGCGCAGTACCCAGTCCAGGAGCAGGACGAACAGAAATGGAGCCAAGGTGTCCTTAAAGAACGCCGGAGGACGTTTCGAAAAACTCAGAAAGGCGTTACAACTGCCACCCTAGTCTTCTGGTACAGGGCCATCACAGCCGTCACCAGCTGCTCAGGTACGTGATACTCGTACGCGCGCAGGATGTTCGTGATGACCCGCCTCGACACCAAGTCAAAGGCCTTCAGGAAGTCCACGAAGATGCAGATGATGGTCGACTGGTAGATGCGGGCCTCTCCAAAATGCGGCGCTGTGCCGCGATGGTGATGGGGCTGGTGTTAAAGGAGCTCTCTGGCATCGCAGTCTCCGTGGGCAATGACATGTCATCCCTTTGCGGCGGCGGAGGTGCGTTGACGATACCAGAGAAGAAGGTCCGCAGCTCGTTTCACCTCTCTTCGGGCGTGTCACCCGCCAAGTTCAGAGCGTTGCGTCTCTTGCAGCCTATCAGCTGATTGACGACCGACCAGACGGCACACGATTTCTTGTCGGGACCGACGTCTGTAAACTCCTGAATAGCGGTCTCTACGCGGCGCTTTGCCGGGCTTTAAATGTCTCCATCAGAGTCTCCTCTTCCTTCTCCACAGGCTGACCGCTCCTCTGCAGTCTCTTCACTGTCAGCCGGGCCTGCCGCAGCACTTCGTCGTCCTGCCACACTGGCCGACTCTTTTCTACTGGCTTCGATCACCACCGGCAGAGTTTTGGTAGCGGCGGCTTGGATGGCGGCACTGATGTTCAGGTACTCGGCTGGGGTTGTTGTGTCTGATCGTCCTTCCAGCGCCTCGGCAAAGGCCAGGCAGAAGCGGCCACTTGAAACCGTGTAGCGTAGGGTGCGGAAGTAGCGCTTTGGCTGTTTTTTCGGTGGTCGATATAACGGGTCCCTCAGGCGCAGGTCGTAGGAGAGCAGCCTGTGGTCTGACCGCACTGCCAGCGGAGCCACCGCGTCGCAGTTTGTCACTTGTCGTCGTTCTCGCTTGCGAAGAAGCACGTGGTCAAGCTGTGCGAGTCGCTTTTTAACCAATTTTCCACACGCTTTCCGACGTCGCCGTTTACATCCAGCAAACGTTTCCAATCTGTGAAGCGGCTTCCTGAACAGCGAACAGATCGTGGCGGTCCATGAAAGCCACTAGGGCATTAGTATTGTTGTTTTCGCGTGGCGTTTCAAAGCGGGCGCGCTCGACCTTCGCATAACGGCGTTGAGGTCTCCGAGTCCCAGTAAAGTGTCATGTTGAGCGGTCTTATCCAGCTGTGCTGACAGGAACTCCAGAAACTGCCGGTGCTCAACTGGGTGCGCAGCCGTGGGCGCATAGGCACAGAAGAGCCGCATGTTACGCCTCCGTATCGACGCGCAATAGCTCTTACAGGCTTTCAAAACGTGTACTTTGCTGAAGCTTTGGCCCTGTTAGAACGCCAATTCCTCCCGTCCTTTCGAGTCTGCTGATGTGTATTGCAGGAGCCAGCCGCCGCCTAAGTGCTCCTGGTGTAGCCCAGGCTCGGCCGTGATGGAGAGCTCCTGCATAATTATGTTAAGTTGTAGGTCCCCTAAGATGTGTCTCCATTTTGGTCGCAGAGTTCAGCAGTTCCATGTAGCAATTCTGAGCTGTTGTTGTGCGCATTTTGGTTCGGCTGGGGTCCTGTGATTTTGAACCTCATGGTCCGTGGCGCCATCCAGCGGATCCGCACCAACAAGTGGGGAGGGGCCTGTCTTTGCGGCCCGTCGCTCGCGTCCCCTCGCGTCCGCCAAGTCGACCATGGCGATTTCGCTCACGGCGCCGTTCTTTATGTGGATGGTGTGCCGCTCTTGTCAGCTGGAACAGAAGCGCGACTCTCCGTTGAGGTCTTGGAACGCACCGCTAGCATGCTTGGCGGCGGTACCAGGAGGCCGCGCTATTTAAACGCTATACTACAATACAATAACTTTAAATAGACTGCAACTAATGGCACCCAAGAGGATGTCTCAAAGGAATCCGACAGGCCGTCCAGTGTCAGCACAGCAGCGCACGTGCCATGATACTGCGACATGACGGCGGAAATCAGCTTCACAGGCACGTTGTACGCACGAAGCACCATTGGAGCACGGCCCTCACGACCGAGCTCAATTAAAAAGCCTTCCTGAAGTCAATAAAGAGATCAATCAAGCTCGACTGGCGGTTCGCGCTTTCTCGATGACTCGGCGAAGAGCCAGGATCTGCGCCACTGTGTCGCACTAGGGCCGGAACCCGCGCTGCTCAGGCCTCCCTCAAATACGGATCCAGCACGTGCTGCAACCGCGATATACTAGCGTAAATGAATCCGGTTGAACAGCTACTCATAGCGCAAGGACGACAGGCCGCAGATACCTCGGTGCTCCTCAAGCCGTGTGGTGCCCGGCTTCTATGGAATAGCGACGATGTGCGCCGTGGGCCATTCGTTGGCGCCACCTCATCGAAAAGCACGCGGTTCATCATATACTGGCGACCTCGCTGGCATACAGTGGAGTCGCAGCGCATCAATAATGGGAACCTCGTCCGGACCTGCAGCTTTGCCGCCCAAGCATCACAAAGTCAGGGACTACATTGAAGTTCTCCTCTGCCAGCAGCGGCGTCCCCGGCGGCAGCCTCACATCGGGGGCGGAGGCGCGTTGTGTTGACGATGGCGGTGAAGAACTCGCACAGCTGATCGTTTCTGCTCCCATCGGCAGTGTCGCCAGCCAGATTGAGCGGAATGCGCCGCTTCCGCCCCGTCAGAGCGTTGATGGCAGACAAGGCCGCGCGCGCTTTAGCGTCGTTTCTAGCTACGGTGACGGCCTGGATGGCGTCATTAACAGCGGCCTGTTGCCGCTGCAGCTATAGAATAGGTTTAGACAGCCGCCCAGAGCTTCCCTCCGAGTTGGACGCCTGCCCAGACGGAGCGCTCTGCCCTCGCTTGCCGAATCACAGGGTCTTCTTGCCAGCCTGGCTGCCTACGTTGGGCCGGTCGCATCAGCAAGACTACTTTCTCCACCGCGGCTCCGTGCTCGGAGGTAAAGTGCCTCCGTGTGCTCCGTGTGCCTCCGTGTGCGCCCTTTGTGCGCCGCAACTCTACCTAGAGCTCTGGCGAAAGCACTAGCGAAATGGCGACGCGCCTGGATGTCATTGAGCGCACAGTAGTAGCGCTGCGATAGTCGCTTCGGTGGAGGTAGGGCGATCGCGCACACGCAGGTCGCAGATCGACGAGGAGCCGCGATTATCGTACCGCAGAGTCAGCGGCGTGATGGCGAGGTAGTTGACGGCGTGGCGGCGCTCAGCCTTAACTTTTTAAATAGCATTGTATAGTTTTAATACTTGAATTTTGTTGTGACGAACTAGATAGTCTCGATACCTGTATAATTTGTTTTAATGTATTACTAAATTATGAGTAAGTAAAAGCGCAATTCCAATTTTCGCATTTTCAGACAAAACATTCTTGAGCCTGACTGCATTATTCGCACCGTTTTTCTGGTGAAACTTAATTGCTACACGTTGATTACACATTGCTGCATCGACTATGGCGAAATTATCGATACGGTGAGCAGTGATAATTGTCTATTCTTTGATGGCTTATTATATATGTTATATTAATTCGAAGCTACGATTAGGCCTATCTAGCCTATACGAAAACTAAGTTGTATCTGCTGCAAAGAAGTCAATTATGAAAGATTATAGCTTTTCCCATTGTATAGCTATATAGATTATATAGTATAGATTATAGTAGATTATATACTATATAGTTTATAAGCTTATATAGCTTTTAAAGCAACCATTATGACTATCTTTTCACAAATGACCTTGTATTGTCACTGTACTGTAGCTAGTCTAGTCTGTAGATATGTAAACCTGCTTATAATATATTCCAATCTAAGACTAAGTAATGCAGGCAGAAGTGGCAACAAATATTGAAGTTTGCATATTCTATTCAAAATGATCTTATGAAGTTTGTGTAAATCAATGTAGGCCTATATATTTATCACCTAAAGGCTAAATTAAAAATAGGCCTAGCTTTTTTTCAATATTCTGTACCTTGATAAAAAAAGAATATGGGGAAATCCAAAAATCGGGGGCAAGTTTTATGAAAATTCGTTTTTGGCATTTGAAAGCAATAAAGCTATAAAATAAATTTATTCAAGTTTTTAAAAGTAAAAAAGTCTA